>ML417102.1:0-13349 GCA_005239525.1 Nicotiana knightiana | reverse complement strand
AATTCTCTTGTGGTCTTTCTAACATTCTCTTAGCGATCTTGAGTGTAGTAAGGATGACTTGGCATAGCAAAAATGTGAGTAAGTTGTTAAGTGCCGCACGTGTACTTAGTTAACTACTAAGGACGTGACATAAAAGTCGATTTTTTTTCAAAAGAGTATTACGTACGTGTATCAGTCTGTATAAGAGCTCAATTAAGGTTTACCTTATAGACAATAAATTGGGTCAAGAAAATAAAATGAAGATCGAAAAGTATCGCAACAATCGTTGAATTTTATTTCAAATATTTGAGTGTTACAATCTCTATGAATTCTCTGATTCTTCTTTTCAATAGCCTCTAAGCTTAATCTTGAATTTTATTTTATTTTAATCCAAGTGCTTGAAGCTTGATCTTGATCTTTATCTTGACGTACTTTTAACCCAAGGGCTTGCAGCTTGTTCTTGAATCTTCGTCTTGATCTTTTAATCCTTAGAACACTTGAATGCTTTTATCTTTTAGAGAAATCCGCAGAACTTGATCGACAAGATCCCTCTTGATTCTTGTTATAACTTTTGTTGTCCTCTCTGAGTTATGAAGACCCTTATTTATAGTTGTGGGAGGGAAGAGTTGTGATGAGAACAAACTCTTTCCGACCAATCAGATTAAAGAGTGACAAGGCCGTATTTGATTGTCCAGAACATGTCACTTGCACACGTGGCGCGATTTCATTGGCCTTTTAATTAGACTTGGAATGCCTTGTCATTTTGACACATGACAAAATCCTATTGGATCTTCCGTTTGACTTGGCGCGCCACGTCATTTGACACGTGGCACCAAACTAGGCCTATAAGAAGATGTCATCTTGGGCTTAATGAAGTGGGATCATCACTTTAGCCCAATTAAATGGGCTAGCCCAATGGATTAAGACTTATTTATTTAATCCATATATGTTGGACTTATATAACTAATCCAATTAATTAGCCCAATAAATTTATTTAAACTAATATATCTTGAATTTAAAAATATAGTCCAAATAATTTTATGGATTTTAATCCAATAAAATTTAGATTCCTACAAATGCCCGCTACTTCAAAACTTGTCAATATATCAACTTATTGACTTCTAAATGACGAGGCTTGAAGTACCATGCTTCAACGATTTCCAAACTTTCCAACCTGGACTATTTTTTTCTTTTAATCTATAATCCATGTCAAGGCTTTAATTTACAATCAACTAATCCATGTGAGCAAATAGCATAGTAAGAGATAAGCTCATGTTAGACAAAGTGAGTCATAGCAACTTTAGTCAATCCTGCCACGTAGCTAAGGTTAAGTGACCAAAGATTACAAAGAATATATTTTAATATTACACTTGGTCTCCAAATATGCTTTCATTTGCAAAGAATTGACGCAAATCGACGTGAAAGAATTTGCAAGTGGTTTCCGCATTAAGTTTGGACACCCTCGGCGGCGTCTTGTCTTCCGTCCGTTACGTGGCTTAAACAATTAAACTAGGAAGCTATTTGATTCTTTCTTCAAGTCTGCCAATCACACCTTATTCCGACAAATTGTAGTTGTCTCTTTTCAACTATCCGTGTCCTTTTCAAAGACTAATTGTCGCAACGTCCCACATCAATATTTAGGTCTCAATAGCAACTTTTTGACATCTATAAATAATGTACAACCTTCATTCCATTAGTATCATTTTTAGTATTAACTTCAGCGCTTGCAAATTGCTCTGAGTTTACTTTTGATGACTTGGAGTCATTGACGCGAAGGTAATTTCTTCTTCTTTTCTTATACTTTCATTTTTTTACTCTGTTATCTCTTTTTTTTTCGTTTTAGAAGTAACTTCGTCAAACCACAAAGTACTTTAAAATTTCGAGATGAAGACATTTAAAAGTTCGCGAAGAAGACCTTTTAAATTTGTGGAGAAGACCCATAAAGATTCGGCAAATATCTTTAAAAGCTCACGATCATGATCTTTAAAAGTTCATAGAAGAAGACCTTTAAAGTTCGCAGTGAAGACTTTTAAAAGAGCGCGTATGAAAACATTTAAAAATTTGTGGCGAAGACCCTTAAAAGTTTGCGGTCATTATCGTTAAAAGTTCACGGTGAAGACTTTTAATTGTTCGCGGTGAAGACTTCTAAAAGTTCGCGAGTAAACCTTTAAAAATTTGCGGGGAAGACCCATAAAATTTCGCACGAAGATCCTTAAAAGCTCGTGGCAGAAATCTCTAAAAATCGACAGTGGGGACCCTATAAAACTCGTCACGAGCACCTTTAAAAGTTTGAAACATACATATTTTAAGAGTTCGGAACGAAAACCTTAAATCCGAATGCCTTTAAAAGTTCAAGACGAACACCTTTAAAAGTTCGCAACGAAAACCTTTAAAAAATTATATGCCTTTAAAAGTTCTAGATGAACACCTTTAAAAGTTCGCAATGACAACCTTTAAAGAAAAAAGTCCGGCACATACATCCTTTTTTTAGGGCAGTGAGCGGATATGAAGATCAACAAACTTAAAGGTTATGCGAACATGAAGACATAGCGAATCCGCCGACTTTGATGCAAATATGTCATCATTTCAGTGAAGACACCATTTTACCATGCAACTTGCCCCCTTTAAATCAAATGGGATCCAAAGTTTAACAGAAGAATGGTATCTCCGCTCGATTTTCAAATGCTGATTGAATGGATGAAATTCCATAGAACTTTATTCGAACAAATATTGAGGCACTATGTATATTTTGAACTCATGCGACTGAACTCAAAATGAAACTTTAAGTTGCCTACGTACCTCGGTGAAGAGGATCAAGTCATATCGTAGTTCAGAATGGGTGATCTTTTTTAGTTTTTTCTATGTCCTAACTTTTTCCTAGGCCGCCTCTTTCGAGGTTTTCAACCTAGAGAATGTTTTTTATTTTATTTATGTGGGTCGTACACAGTTTAGACTCATGCGGGCCAGGAGTGTAGGAACATGCAGTTTAGGCTCGTGTGTCAAGGAGAATAGTAACTTGCAGTTTAAGCTCGTATTTTAGGGAGCTTTGAGACTTGATGAGTTAGCTTACAATTTAAAGTTTCGCGAATTTCATGAGCTTCATTACTTGAATATTTAGCTCACAGTTGAAGAGCTTTGCAGCTTGAACAATTTGTTTGAATTTGAAGAGCTTTACAACTTGAAAACTTTGCTCAAATTTTAAAAGCCTTACGTTTTAAAGTTTGGCTCTAATTTGAAAAGTTTTGCGACTTGAAGTCTTTGCTCGATTTTGAAGAGCTTGCGACTTGAGTCTTTGCTCGAATTTTAAGGAATTTGCAACTTGAAGACTTTGCTCAAATTTTAAGAGCTTTATGTCTTAATGTTTGGCTCTAATTTGAAAAACATTGCGACTTGAAGTCTTTACTCAACTTTGAAGAGCTTTCGACTTGAGTCTTTGCTCGAATTTGAAGAGCTTTGAAACTTGAAGACTTTGCTCAAATTTTAAGAGCTTTACATTTTAAAGATTTAGTTCAAAATTGGGGAGTTTCGTGACATATAATACAGACTCATGTGCGAAGAAGCATTACAACTTGCAATTTAGGCTCGTGCGTTAAGGAGCATCATAACTTGCAGTTTAGGCTCGTGTGTTAAGGAGCGTTGCAACATGCATGGACTCTTCACTTCATCTTCGGATGAATACTTGTCCCCATTCTCACCATCCTCTGCTTCTATTTCATCATGAGGCTCAAAGCCATGAAACCTCTGATCTCCACTTGTAGCAATACTTAATTCCATATAATGTGCACGAGTTGCTAGTTCTTAAAATATTTTGGGCTTTATGCCTTTTAAGATATAGCGAAGACTCCAATGCACGCCTTAAATGCAGATTTTGATGCCAGAAGTTTCGCTAAGGTGATCTTTGCAGTTGAGGCTTAAGCTCCTCCAGCGGTTGATGAAGTCAATAACTGGATCATCCTTCCCTTGATGAGTGTTTGTAAGTTCGATCATGCTTACAATGCGTCTTGTGATATAGAAACGATTGAGAAACTCTTGCTCCAACTGATCCCAACTATCAATAGAACCAGGTTTGAGATCTGTGTACCAATCGAATACATTACCTTTGAGAGAACGTACAAACTATTTGACAAGATGATCACCATAAGTCCCAGCATTATTGCATGTCTCAACGAAATGCCCCACATGTTGCTTGGGATTTCCTTTTCCATCAAATTGTTGAAGCTTTGGAGGTTGATATCCGGTAGGAATCTTCAAGTTACCAATCTGTTATGTGTATGACTTTGCATATGCGAGGGAAGATTTAAGTGGAGGATAAATTTTATCTTCAGTTGTCCCCATGATGAAGTCACAATTGATCAGCATGAATTAGACCTTCTGAAGAAACTTGGATCTCTTTGACCACGATCGTTTGCCTCGTAGCGGATTCTCCCCCTTCGTTATCTTTGGAAAGCTCCACAGGTGCTTGAATTGATTTTGTTTATGCTATGATCTCGATCTCACTTGCTAACTTTTCGAGGAGAGTATCTCGATCCTCCATATACTTGGTGAACATCTCAAGAGCTTTGGTCAAATTTGCAAGTTGTTCTTCCATAGATGAAGTGTTTGTCACCATCGCTTGCATGATTAATATAGATGATGTGGAGTAGGATGGATTGTCACACAGATTGATTTTCTAATGGCTCACGCTATGCGGTGTAAGTGGGGAGAATCCATCACTTGAAGCATCATCATCTTCCTTCACAATAGAGTTCTTGGATACGGATAGGTCAAGAAGAACAAGATTTTTCTTGATCTTTTAAGCAACAGCGCTTCCTCCGTCGGGTGAGTTTGTGGAAGACCTTACTCCTTTTGAGGAAGAAGATCCGAAAACAAGGGTTGATACGGACGACACTTCGGGTGCTTGTGGTCTTAAAGAGCTTTCTTTGCTCCTCGTAACTGGTTTGAAGCTCCCAAAGGTAACATCGAGGATATTGTCCACATCAGCATAGAACCTAGAGTTGATTTTCCTTAAAGCCATTTCAATCTTCTTGAACTTTGGTGATTGAAAAGTTGAGATGAGAGGTAGAGATTCTCCCACTGGGCGTGCCAGAATTTGTAGACAATAAATTGCGTCGAGATAATAAAATCAAAACCGAAAAGTATCGCAACAATCGTAGAATTTTATTTTAAATACTTGAGTGTTACAATCTCTATGAATCATTTGGTTCTTCTTTTCAACAGTAAATAAAAGAGCCTCTGAGCTTAATCTTGAGTTTTATTTTATTTTAATCCAAGTTCTTGAAGCTTGATCTTGATCTTGATGTACTTTTAATCCAAAGGCTTGCAGTTTGTTCTTGAATCTTCGTCTTGATCTTTTAATCTCTTGAATGCTTATAGCTTTTAAAGAAATCCGCAGCACTTGATCCATGAACTCCCTCTTGCTTCTTGTTATGACTTTTGGTGTCCTCTCTGAGTTATGAATACCCTTATTTATAGTTGTGGGAGGGAAGAGTTTTGATGAGAACAAACTCTTTCCGACCAATCAGATTAAAGAGTGACAATGTCGCATTTGATTGGCCAGAACATGTCACTTGCACACGTGGCGCGATTTCATTGATCTTTTAATGTGATTTGGAATGCTTTATCATTTTGACACGTGGCACAATCCTATTGGCTCTTCCGTTTGACTTGGCGCGCCACGTCATTTGACACGTGGCACCAAACTGGACCTCTAGGAAGATGTCATCTTGGGCTTAATGAAGTGGGCTTATCACTTTAGCTCAATTAAATGGGCTAGCCCAATGGATTAAGGCTTATTTATTTAATCCATATATGTTGGACTTATATAACTAATGAATAAATTTATTTGAACTAATATATTTTAAATTTAAAAATATAATCTAAATAATTTTATGAATTTTAATCCAATAAAATTTAGATGCCTGCATACCTCTCAGATGAAATTAATGGAGCGAATCATGATTTGATCAATAAACATTCGATTCGGTCTTCAATATATAAACGATTAACACAAGTGATAGAATCCACAAATTGAAGGTTACGGGTGCACTAAAATTTTACACAAATCATATCGTCTGAATAGACAACATGGTAAAAACACATTTTAACCAATCCTCCGTTTCAAGAGGCCAAGAGGGAACAATATATACATTTTTATAAGTTTAGCTACAGAATTTTCTAAAAGAAATGTTTGCAAAAAAAATTGAGAAAATAGATTCGAACAGCATGCACTAGCAATTGACTTGAGACATTGTTAAGTTACTATGATTGAGCGTTGTAATCACTGCTTATTCAACAATGTTTAGTTTTGGAACAACTATTTCGAAATCCAAATTTTTTGTCCTTTTATTTGAGTTTCTAAAATAAAGATACAAATTATGGGTCGCTTTAAAAGTTCTATAATTTGTTGGTAGAAAGCATTTTATCTTCCAAAGTGGAAATTTTGGGTGCCAATTTGAATTAGTCAAGTCCCAAACTGGATATGGACACCGAATAATAAAAAATAAATAAATTTAAACGCCATTTCAATTATTACCTTCAAGGTGGGTCAGATTAACATCAAAATTAAAATAAATTTCAAAAACAATTGGGTAAACAAATATTTGTTGTTGATTCAGGAGTTTCGAGTTCCGGAAGTTAGATAGGTTCGTAGTGTCATTTGGAAAGAGGGGCAAGTTGAGTCCCCAGTTTATTGGACCTTTTGAGGTGCTTCAGAGAGTAGGCGAGATGGCTTATAGACTTGCCTTGCCACCCAACTTATCGAGTGTTCATCCAATGTTTCACGTTTCCATGCTTCGGAAGTATGTTGGTGACCCGTCTCATGTTTTGGACTTCGGCACGATTCAGCTAGAGGGTGATATGTCTTATGAGGTGGAGCCAGTAGCCATTTTGGGTCATCAGGTCAGAAGGTTGAGGTCTAAGGATATAACTTCAGTGAAGGTGCAGTGGAGAGGGCAGTCGGTGGAGGAGGCCACCTGGGAGACCGAGAGGGAGATGCGGAGCAGATATCCTCACCTATTTGGGACTCCATGTATGTTTCTAAACTCATTCGAGGATGAACGTTTGTTTAAGAGGGGGAGGATGTAACGACCCAGCCGGTCGTTCCAAGAGCTTAGCCCCGCTTCCGCCATTTCTGCTTCATTTTTGTATGGTTCAACTCTTTTATGTTGCGTTGGGTTGATTGGTTCGGGTTCGGAGTGATTGTGGAGAGAAATGAGACACTTAGTCTCTTAAGCTGGTGTTTTAGTTGGAAAAGTCAACTATAAGTTAACTTATAGGAAAATGATCTCGGAACTTGGTTTTTATGGTTCGGATAGCTTCATTAGGTGATTTGGGACTTAGAAGTGTGTTCGAAATATTATTCGGAGGTCTATGGTAGAATTAGGCTTGAATTGGAGAAACTAGATTTTTGGCGATTGCCAGTTGGCAATGGAAAATTAGCCCGGGGGTCGGGTTTGGCCAATTTCGGAATTTTTGATTTGATTTGATAATTTTTGCGTGGGCTTTGTTCCTTTAGCATGTATTGATGTTATGATTCTGATTTTGGCTAGATTCGAGGCGATTTGAGGCCGAGTCGAGCGACAAGGACATCGCGGAGTAGATTTTCATCTAGTTTGAGGTAAGTAACGAGACTAAATCTAGACCTGAGGGTATAAAAACCCGGAATTTCAAACTATTCTAATAAATGAGGTGACGCACATGCTAGGTGACGGGCGTGTGGGCGTGCACCAGTAGGGATTGTGACTTGGTCCATCCCGTGGCAACTATAGAGTTGCATATTTTGATAAACTCTATATGATATCCATGTGTTTTAGAAATGTTTGTGTTAAATTTGGGCTAAATGCCATGTTTAGGGCCCTGTGCCGTAATGTTTGGACCCTCAGGGTATTTTACTACTATCCTTACAGTTTTTGATAGAAACTATATCCTCGGACATGATTTATACATGTTTACTGTTTATTCATGTTCCTCACTCTATTTTAAATATATGAAAGATATTTTGGGCTCAACCTCCTGAGTTGTACTGAAATGCCCGAGTGGCTTGTGAGGATGATGACTGACTGAGGCCAGGGGATGGATTGTAAGGATAGTTATGGATCGGGCTGCGCGCCGCAGCGAGATATATTGGATCGGGCCGCACGCCGCAGCGAGATATATTAGATCAGGATGTACGCAGCATCGAGATAGGTTGGATCAGGCTGCACGCCGCAGCAATATAGCGGTTGGGCTGTAGGAGCCCCTCCGGAGTCTGCATACCCTCAGTGAGTGCAGTCAACTATATATATGGATCGGGTTGCGCGCCGCAACGATTATTATATGGTACCTATTAAGAGTGAGTGTTGAGTGTGAGTACTGATTGATGAAAGTTGAGTCACAAGTGACTGAGAGGCTTTGCCCGAGAAGCTATATTTGTGAGTAGTACTTAACCCGAGAGGCTATATTTGCGAGTGTACCTTGACCGAGAGGCTATATTTGTGAGTGATACCTTTCCCGAGGGGCTTATGTTTATGAAGTTGTTTCCACTCTTGTTTACAGTGAGCCTCTATTTATAATGTTGAATACATGTTATAAGAGATTTTTGGGAAAATTGGAGTTTTTATGAAATGTTCGGAATTTAAATTTCCTGATTTGATTCATTTATTTCCACTATTGTTTATGTTATGAAATTACATGATTTAATGCTCATCACTGCACTCAGTCTTTAGTTATGATTGTTACTTACTGAGTTGGCATACTCACGTTACTTCCTGCACCTTGTGTGCAGATTCAGATGTCAGGGTTGAGTGAGAGCTGGTTTATTCTCCTTGGAGCATTACGGAGATTGCGGGGTAGCTGCACGGCGTCCGCATCCTTGCCTTTCTCCTTCCGATTTAGTCATTATTCATATTCTCATACTTGTTTGTATTAAGGAAACATTACCAAATTTTGTATTTTCTTTTAGTTGCTCATGACTGATGACTCCGGATTTTGGGGTTGTATTTAAATGTTTTGCCTAATTTTACTTGTTTTGAAATGCTAAAATGGAGGATTTATGAAATACTGGATAATATTGAATCAAATGAAAGGTTCCTTATGTTATGCGTAGTAAATTGGCTAGCCTAGTATCATGATAGGCGCCATCACGGCAAGGTAGTTTTGGGGTCGTGACATTAGGAGTCTACTTTAATACTTCCCGCGTTCACTTTTACTTGTTAATTGTACAAAAAATATATCTTTACTTTTACTTGTCCGTTTTACTAAATCAAGAGAAAGTCAATCTTTTTTTCTTCTACTTTACCCTTATTACTAGCCACTTATTTCCCAAGATTTTTTGAATGTTATCATTATTATGGGTAAAACTGTAAAATATATAATTTATTTATTTTTTCTCAAGGGGAATGCAATATCAAAGGTGAACCACTAAATATAAAGAAGGAGGTAACGGGTAATCACTATGTTGAGTGTTGACTATACGAGCACATAGGCTTCTTATCTATATCTATCTATCTATATAATTATAAAAGTGGGAAGCTCAAAAGTTAAAAGTTGAATTACTAAATTACCCTTCCAAATAACCTAAATAATTTATTTAGAAAATTTTAAAAAATAACTAACGATACAAACAATCCCAAACCAGTGCTTCATACCCCTTAATTAATAGTCACAGCTATTCAAATTACAATGCTAAAAGTAATAGATTATCACTTCTCGGATCTAAAGATATAAATCATTACTTCCCACAGCTAAATAAACTAATCGTGACTTTTCATTCTTTTGATACCTTTATACTAATATTCATAAAATTATTTATTTGATAACACCAAAATACCAGCAAAAACAACATAACACATTTGTTTTGGTAACACCAACATTCTAGCAACAACAACACATGAACCATATGTGTTAAAGACTCCTGGTAAGTATGGAAAAATGAAACTTATTTTTTTTTAAATTCTTCCTTGACGTGGCTTTTTTTGTTTTACCTCTTATGTGTAATGTGTGCTATTTTTATTATGGTTTATTAGCTCATAGAAAATTGACAAAGTTTCATGGTCCATTTTTCTTTTAAATGAGTGAACATCATTGGTACTTCAAGACTGATTTTCGAAAGCCAACTGCGACTAGTTTTGAAGTAGGAGATATTTGTAGGCATATAAATTTTAAATTCATAAAAGAATTTGGATTATACTATAAAATTCAAGATATATTGGTCCAAATGAATATTATGGGCTAATATAATTGAATTAATTATATAAATTCAATATACATGGATTAAATAAATAAGTCTTAATCCATTGGGCTAGCCTATTTAATTGGGTTAAAGAGAAATGGGTGTGATGACCCAAAAGGTCATCCTGTGTAAATTTAGCTAAAATTTTGTTCTGAGGCCCCGAAAGCCTCCGTTAATCACCTCGATATGTGTGCGCAGCCCGGGCGCGTAACCAGGAAGCCTTTATGTGGAAATGTGTTAAACTGCTGAATTTATGATAATTAATTGAATAAAGTTGACTTTGGTCAACATTTCTGGTAATGGACCCAGACCCGTGATTTGACGGTCCCAGAGGGTCCGTAGGAAAATATGGGACCTGGCGTATGCCCGGAATCGAATTCCGAGGTCCCAAGTTCGAGAAATGAGTTTTTAAAGAAAATTATTTTCTGAAAATAATAAAGACTTTGTATAATGAACTTTGATGTGAAATCTGTGTTACCGGGCCCGTATTATGATTCCGGAGCCCGGAACAGGTTCAATATGTGTTATGTGAGTTATCTGTAAAATTTGGTAAGAAACAGACTTGGCTTGACGTGTTCCGAATCAAAATTGGAAAATTTAGAAGTTTATGAAGTTTGAGAAAATTCTATAGATTTTGGAGTTTAATTCATTATTTTTATGTTATTTTGGTGGTTTTATTACTTGAATAAGTCTGTAGGATATTTTTGAGGTTGTGTGCATAATCGGTTTGGAGCCCCGAGGGCTCGGGTAAGTTTCAGGTGGGTTCTGGGGTGTTTAGAGTTGAAAAATAAGTGTTGGTGCACTAGTTCTGGTGCGCCCGCACCTGCGAGCCTTGGGCCGCAGGTGCGGAAGCAGTCGCAGGTGCGGTCCAGCCCCAGCCCCAGCCAGCCCAATTCCGCAGATGCGAAAGATTCTTCGTAGAAGCGGTTCCGCATGTGCGGCAGTACCTCCACAGGTACGACCCTCAGTGGCTTAGCCCATTTCCGCAGGTGGGATGGATTTTCCGCACCTGCGAAAGCGCAAGAACGACCCATGCACCGCAGGTGCGAGGGTCGGGCAGTGTTTAAGTTAGATGTTCATCCGATTTATTCTTCATTTCTTCACAAAAATAGGAGATCAAGGGCGATTTTCTCTAGAGAGTTTCTTCCCAAATCATAGGTAAGTAACGCCTAACTAGTTTCTTTCAACTTTCTAATGATTTTCATCAACTTTTATCAAGGAATCTAGCGTTTTAATGGTAGAAAATTGGGGATTTGGGAAGAGTTAGGGCTTTTTGATTATTTGGGAATTTTACCCCATTTTGGGGTCGGATTTCAAAATAAATTATATATTCGGGCTTGTGGGGGAATGTGTGATCGGGTTTTTGTCCGAACCTCGTGTTTGGACCAAGCGGGCCCGGGATCGATTTTCGGAATTTTGGGAAGAATGTTGGGAATTCTATAATTAAGCATTGGAATTGATTTGTTTAGCATTTATTGATATTATTGAGTCGATTATGCTTAGAAACTATCGTCTCGGAGTTGGATTCGAGAGGGAAAGCAGTGCTAGAGTCTTGATTTTGCATTTTTGGAGCCGAGGTAAGTGTTTGGCCTAACTTTAGTGAGAGAATATGTGTTGAGTCGTATGTGCTACTTGTGTTATCATGTTCAATGTATATGTGAGGTGACGAGTACCTATGCATTGTTTGTCAAGCATGCCTGTGAGTCTAATTGGTGAATTACCTGTTATTATTCCGATATTATTGTGCTTTGAAGTGGTTTCCTTTATAAAGTTGTTGAATTACTGAGAATATCTGTTTAAGTACTTGTGATATGATACTTCAATCGAGAACTCAATTCATTACATTATGTACTTGTAAGAGATTGGTTATAGCTGAGTCCATTGCCGGGCATTGTTATTATTTTTGTTGATGTCTTCCCCTTGCTGGGTGGTTTTGAAGTGAATTTTATATTGTTAAATTCCTTGCCAAGTTGTTAATTGTTTGATGATTTGGGCGAGAAAGAGTGTAAAGCACGAAGGGTGATGCCGTGTATTCATCTCATTCATTTCATACATTACATAGCGAGGAAGAGAGTAAAAGCACGAAGTGTGATGCCGTGCCACGGTTTACATTGCTTTATCTACACATTGCATATTGAGGAAGAGAGTAAAAGCACGAAGGGTGATGTCGTGTCATTATTTATATTGCTTTCAATTATACATTGCATTGTGAGGACGAGAGTAAAAGCACGAAGAGTGATGTTGTGCCATTATTTATATTGCTTTCATTTACGCATTGCATTGTGAGGATGAGAGTAAAAGAACGAAGGGTGATGTCGTGTACATTTGTTTGAGTTACTATTTTCCTGTTGTCTTGAGTCGTTGCTTTAGTGTTGTTCAGTTATTCGTATATTCTTCTCACTTGTTACCCCATTACTTGTCCCCGTATTACCGTGCTTAATTGTTTATTCCTTGCTACCTTCTTTGGTATAAATTATAGAACTGTACAGGTAAATTGTTGTTGTCGTGTCTAGCTTCGTCACTAGTTCGCCGAGGTTAGGCTCGGAACTTACTCAGTACATGGGGTCGGTTGTACTGATGCTACACCTGCATTTCTATATGTTGTGCAGATTATGCAGCCGGACCTGGTGAACATCGTTAGAGGGAGTATCTTTCAGTCCAATTCAGACGACACTGAGGTAGTTCCGCAGGCGTTCGTGGATCTCGGCGTCACTGTCTATCTTTCATTCTGTCATCTATGTGTTTCCAGACAGATATATCATTTTGTTTCAAACTGTTGTCTTTAGCTATCTTAGACTTGTTCGTGAGGTTGTGACTCCAGTTCTGGGTTTTGTACTTAAAGGGATTTCTTTGTTATTGGCTATTGTTATTTAGATTTTGTTAAGCGTCCGCATTTTATCTCAATTATCTAGTCAGTGTTTATTCCTTTCACTTGTTAATAAATCAATTCTGTTAACACGTTGGTTTGTCTAGCGGATGCAACGTTAGGCGTCATCATGGCCTGAAGGTGGGATTTCGGGTCGTGACAATGGGTTTGATCTTTGTGAAGTTCTTTTTCATTCATTTGTCCACGTGAAAGGAGGGTCAAAATTATCATTTTGTATAAAATATGTTTAGGAAAGGAAATATAAAACTAAAAAAAGGTTAAAAAAAAAAACTTACA
>ML417101.1:0-20409 GCA_005239525.1 Nicotiana knightiana | reverse complement strand
ATGTTTCATAACATCATCAGCCTCTGAGGGCATCCCATCATATCATATCGGCCACTATGGGCAAAATCATCATCGTATACCAGCTGATTAAGTGGTTGTGCGTGTATAACGCCATAACCTTTCCCATATCCCATATACATATATATACATACATATATACGCGTATATCACGCCATTTGAATATACATTCATATATACACGTATATAACGCCGTTTGAATCATATTTCAGCCATTGTGGGCAACATCATCATCATATACCAGCTGATCAGGTGGTGGTGCGTATATAACACCGTAACCTTTTCCCATATCCCATATACATATATACGCGTATATAATGCCATCTGGTCATGGGTCAATGCACATGTATGAAATGCATGAAAAGTACGTAATAATCTCAATATTCTTTCCGGATAAAATTTCCAACTGCGTATTATTCTGAGACCCATGAATAGAATATAATAATAATTATCATGGGGAATCAAGAATATAGACACCCCTACTATTTCTATGAATAGAGTAATTTATAGAAACTGTGTATTTGCTCGTTTTCTCAGTATAATTTGGACCATGCCAAAAGAAAGAAGGGATAGCCTTAACATACCTGGAGTAGGGAAAAACCTGTATGATATTCCTGGAAAAAGTTGCATCGTACTCCCTTAGAATCGCAAAATCTCACGTTGCTAATGTGCTAATAATTCTCGTTTCGCTACTGTGCTAAGAAATTTCGCCGGTTGAAGAAATCACATTTGCAAACTTGTACGAAAGTTGCTGGTTGCCGAAGAGCAGAATAGTTCTTAATTTTCATACTGGTTTGGAAAGGAAAAACTTGTATGTTAATGGAAAGGAAAAACTTTGCTGAAGGAGACTTTTAATTCACGATGGTTGACAATTTACACATTGTCACCAACTTATCCATTTTTCAAGGTCTATTTGAGTGTGCCACATATATTAATGATACATGAGTCACAATTACTTTAAGGCAAAATTTTCCACGTAAAGTCCTTATCCAAATATTTGGATTAACTAGGTAATGTCCCGGTAATTAATCAATTACCCGCAAAATTGAGAATTATTCCCACTTACTTAAAATATTACTCACTTTTCACATACCTTATACATCTTACTAATATGGTCACATGGTACCATGTATGTTACTAGTCCATAAATATCAGGTATTAACGTTCGGCCCGTATTATCCCAATACGCCAAACTTAAACGAAATTCATTTTCTTTGACTTGCTTCCCCTCTCGCCTTCATGAATTTACTAATCACTTGTGAAATAGCACAATCCTTATAATCCCCAAATAATATTTTCCTTGGACTGATGTCAATTACCTTACGACAAATTTAACGTAAAATACTGCAGGGTGCAACACTGTCGTAACTTATTACTGCAAAGCGCAACATCATCATAATGTAATACTGCTGGGTAGAACACAGTCGTAACTTAATACTGCAGGATGTAACATCATCATAATATATTACTGCAGAGGGTAACACCATCGTAACATATTACTGCAGAGCATAACATTGTCGTAATATAATACTGCGGGACGTAATATTGTGGGGCGTAACACGAACGACTTACAAAACACCAATCGGAATGTCGCCATACCGGTTGGTGTTCGACAATTGAAGCCTCAATTAACAGAGTGCAGACCGCACATGAAATTGTGCAACCGCACTCGCCCCTCTTTCCCTTTAGAACATCAAGACTATAAATAGAGGGCTAGGGCTACTGTTACTCTTTTTTCCTTTCTGAGCACAAAAACTTGCACATATTGAAATTTCTTGGTGAATCATCTGCCCAAACACTCAACAATTATGATCACTCATCCCTTGCACTCATTCATTGGTATGCTTCAAAATCTTGTTAATATTTTTCTTTTAATTTGTATATTTTTAGTCAATTTTAGGCCATTTGTCAATAGAATTCATCTGTACCTACATGTGGGGGGTAAATATGTAGTGGGTTAACTAGTACATGTTCCGGGGAGGCTGGGTCAATGTATTCCCATGCTTTTATGCTGTTACCTTGTCAAAATTTGCACAAAAAATAACACCGTAGATTGAAATAACTGATTTTTTGTATATTTTAAATTCTGCAGCGACACCTGAAATTTTGCGGTTTGCAGAAGTTGACTATAGGTCAGTTTTTGTTAAGAATGAGTCTGCGGCGGCAACAAAAATTATGCAGACCGCAAAAATTCCATTATGCCCGTATAACGGCTCTTTCATTGTCTTCATAGAGTTAATTGTTTGAGACTCAAATGTTCGGTTGCAGGTCAAATTGTGCAAACTGCATAAACCATGTTACGCTCGCACATTAGCCAATTCTATGTCATCAGAGAGTGTCACGGCCATTTTTATCGCGAAATCGAGTTTCGACATGTGACAACTCTTTAAGGAAGTATTAAAAGAAAAGAGTTTCCACCTAAAAATTGCGTTAGGGCACCTATTTTGCAAATGACTCTGGTTCAACTACTTTACATCATCAAAGATCGGGTAAGGGCTCGAAATTACCTCGAAGAGAAGGTGTTAGGAACTCTTCGAGGTCCACAAATGTGGCTCCCGACCGAACTTGAATTATATGGATTAGTCAAATAAACTAAAAGAGAGAGAGAGAGAGATAAAGCATAAAGTTTGAGAATTTTATTATAAAAATATTTTGAATAGATGAGTACAACTACTTGATTCAAACAAAAGAGAATTAAGATGGAGGGGGGGAGGGGATGGGGAGTCCTATGTTTTTTAGCCTAAAGGATCACCCCTTGCAACATAAATAATATTTTGTAACTCCCTCGAGATGGGGTGTTACTTATATTATCCAGCGCACACAGACTATCATCTCCTGCTACCCGATTACTATGTTAAAGTTGTTACCTAAAAGCGTTCTAATTCAATTATAAGTCATACCCTATGCGTGCACTACCCGTCCCATACCTATGGTCTAGGAGGTATTCGACCTCTATTTGGGTGGTTCTAGACCTCACTTAGGCTGTTCAGAAATATCAAACTAGGCGACATACAAAACACACTGAACCTCACATATAGGAAGTTAAGGCTCAAGTTTGCCTCCCCATTTAAGCAACAAATGCACGCGAGACAAATTTTATGTTAAGCAATTCAAAATTGAGAAGCTTAAATCCCTATAGACATGATTTCTATGTAACAAGGCATCAAATCATACAAGCAGTTTCAGAGGCCAAGCGTTGCTCATAGACAGGATTATACAATTTGCATGTTGATTAATGAAATTTCAGATTTCCGGTCATTAAGCCTATTGTGTCTAAGTGACTCGTGCAGTAAAGAGTAATGAAAAACCATTGGTAGGAGCTCAGAATTACTTATGCTTACTAACATCGGCATGAACAAGTAGTTAGCGATATTTTAGAGGTCCGTTAGAACGAGCAATTATACCCTATAGGCAGGACCTCCAACAGTTGATGCTTGGCATTCATTTTATATTATTATTATAATTATTATAATAATAATAATAATAATAATTATTATCATTATCATTATTATTATTATTATTATTATTATTATTATTATTATTATTATTATTATTACACTTAATCCGATAAGCATGATTTGTAGTGACCATTGCGATACAGTAGCAAATGAAGTGATCAGAATCCTATAGATATGATTTCTAATGAACATGAATTGAAAGTTCAGAGACATTTTATTCCTATAGGCAGATTTTCTAGTGGCATAAGAATGATTGCAACATTTGGATTCATGTTTGCTAGCAAATAGCGCGCGTGTGTGCTTACCCTAATGACATGGTTTCTACAGTGCTCATATAAATTGAATGGCACATATATCTAACACATTATTAAGTCCTATAGGCATGTTATTTACCCATTGCATGTAGATATTAAACTCTACCCATTCCCTTTTTACTAACACCCCAGTTGTTTATACAAAGGTTATTACAGGCCCAATAATGAGTAAAAGTAACAAAGGTTACATAATAGTGAACAAGTCCACAGTAGGCCCAAATAAAAATAAATACCCAGCATTGCCTGGGCCTTCAGTATCTCTTACACAACGTTCTCACGACTTCAACAAAGATCCATGTTCAATATCCGACTCAGGGGCCCATAGGAATAATTTTGGAGGTTGATGGAGTGACTAAGGACCAAGCCCTAGTGTGTCAGAGTTCACAAGGGCCTTAATTAGACCCCGAGCTGTGCTCACACTAGGGAGGCCAACAATAGAACCTAAATAGCTCTCTGTGGATTCTCCCCCGACTCTTAGTTGGGTTTCTATAATTACAAACAACCGTCTCATACCTCTTTTGAAGTGTGCATTTGGACGCTATCAAGATCTCCTCGATCCACTTCTTGAAGAGGGGGACTACATTGGGAACTTAGGTGACCACTGCTCAACAGTAGACACATGCAATTAGAAAAAGAATAAAATGAAGTACCTAGCACTCAAGAAGGAGAAGACTTATGAGATGAGTTCCATTTTCAGGGAATAATAGAAATTTGGGGGGGGGGGGGGGGGGGAGGGGGGATATGGTATTTGGTTTTCACCTGAACGAACCTCCCTTACCAACCTTGATCTTGATCTTGATCGATTCTCGAGAATGGAGCTTTACTTGCTCGACGAATGAGCTTGATCAACCCCCTTAGAAGATTCAGGGACTGTAGAGACGAAATAAGTGGTCGAGGGTGAACCAATGTGCTTCTATGTTGTTTACAAAGTGGCGGAGGAGGATTACGATCCTCCAAAAGGACGCGTGAATCTTCCCAAGGCAGACCTCGTACCTTTTGCAGAAAATGCGGATTATAGGGTCCACCGGGGAGAGCGTGACGGGGTAAGTGTAAGCACTTAGATACCCCTCCACGTGAGTGGTGATGTTTTCATTGGTCTAGAGGACGACCACCTCCTTGGCTTCCCAGTTACAGCCCACCCAAACTGGAGTGTGTCCTTAGTAACAAAACACATGTACTTCCATACTCTCTCACCTCGGTCCTGTTGACTGGATTCCTTCTTGACTTTGAAGTTGTTTTTAATGGAACAACCTCTGGGAATGAAGCTCTTCAAAGGAGGCTCCTGGACCACCTCAGGAACGGCATCGGTGGTCGGGTTGGAAGATGAAGAGGCAGTTTGTTGAGGTACAAATTTGGAAGTTTTTTCCATCGGGTTCTGGAAAATATGAAGGTTTGAAGAAAAATATGAAGGGTTAAATATGAGGATGAAGATGGGGATGAATGTATGAAGTTCTGATTTGAAGATTTTATGAAGAATTATTGTAACGACTAGCTGGTCGTTTGAGAGTTATAGCCATGTTCCCCTATTTTCTGCTTCTTTTGTGCTCCACAGCTATTATATGTCTTACCGGGTTGGTTGGTTCGGGTCCAGAGTAATTACGGAGTGAATTGAGACATTTAGTCTTATAATTGGAAGCTTAAGTTGGAAAAGTCGACCGGATGTCGACTTATGTGTAAAGAACCTCAGATTTGAATTTCTATGGTTCCGTTAGCTTCGTTAGGTGATTATGGACTTAGGAGCACGTCCAGAATGTGATTTGGAGGTATGTAGTAGAATTAGGCTTCAATTGGCAAAAATTGTTATTTTTGGCGATTTTGGTCGGCTGTGGAATGTTTGATATTAGGGTCGGATTTGATTTCTGGGAATCATAGTAGGTTCGTGGTGTCATTAAGGACTTGTGTGCAAAATTTGAGGTCAATCGAACGTGGTTTGATAGGTTTCGGCGTCATTTGCGGGATTCAGAAGTTAAGAAGTTCTTTAGGCTGGAATCGGGGTGTAATCGGTATTTTGATGTTTTTTTGAGTGATTCCAAGGTTTTACTAAGTTCGTATTGGGTTATATGACTTGTTGGCATGTTTGGTTGAGGTCCCAGGGGCCTCAGGTGGGATTCGGGAGGTTTTCGGACTTGGTTTGGGATTTGGGTAGTAGCTGAAGTGCTACTGTTGCTGGTGTAATCTCACTTGCGGCGTGGGAACCGTTGGTGCGAGCCCGTAGAAGTGGGGATGGAATTTCTGAAGCGGCTAAGGAGGAGTCGAGCAGAGGTTGCTGATGTCTCCCAAACTCACACCACTAATTGGGATTGTGAGGCGGTTGATGCAATTATAAATACCCAACGCGAGTCGTGGTCGATTCCACAGAGAGCTTTACGTGGGATTAGGTATATATCTAGTGAGAGTGTATGGCGTGCCCTAGATTGAACTTCCACATATTAAGTTGATTCTTTTATACTTCTAGTTTTTATGCTAATGCTTCTAATTATAAAACGAAGAAACAATGTTTTTGTTTTTTTGTTTTTAAGGTTATAAAAGCTCCAGGGTTGTAATTTCCGCCTAGATAGTTACCTAACGGATTTAGAGATTTAGGACAAGTTTGGTTGATCGGGATACAATATAGCAATCATACACGATTACTCACTCTACCTCTCGGTAGTTTGAGTGATTTTGCCCAATTTGGCTTTCTCAAGTCCAAATGGGTATTGCACGAAACAAGTGATAAATGCTCAAGTTGGGTATTACTATCTCTAGGTTCGACCCTTTTATTAGGGCTATCAATTTCTTGTTAGACAAGTTTTCCTAGACTTAGTCTCTCTTTCTCAAGTAGAGACTAAGTCAATCAGGCATGAATCAATGTTTGCAACCATCAATTCTCAAATTCAAGAAAGAACTAAGCCAAATATCATATATCCAATCATAAATAAGTCCCTAAATCAATCATCCATTAAGTACCCATACTAGGGTTGGGTCACAACCCTATCTAAGGGTTTAGCTACTCATGGAAAATGAAGAAATTAAAAAGAAACTAAGATAAAATCCGTAATAGATTATTAAGGAAATAAAATCTAATTTTTAAATTCTAAACTAGTACAAAGTTACCTAATACAGATACAAAAATGGCTCTGTATTCTCAGGTGCACAAAACTTAACCTAAAAATGACAAAAAGATCTATTTATACCCAGCTAAAATTATCTGACAAAATTTCCCCTGTGGAGGTTGTGCGGCCGCACAATTCCATGTGTGGTCTGCATTTTGAGGCTTTCTTGACATGATGTCTTTCTACAGTCACATAAATCTGGGGTGCGGCCGCATTTCCTCTGATTGTGCGGACCACATATTTCTGAGTGCGGCCGCACGCTTGATCTTGTTGAAACTGGGGTCTTTCTGTGGACCGCACATTTATGAGTGCGACTGCACTTTGGCATCCTGCGGCTGCACAATAATAGTGCGGTCCGCACTCTTTGAAGGAGTTCTATCAGTGTTTCTTCATAGTTTGCGGCCGCACACAGTATTGTGTGGTCGACACTTTGGTCCTTTTTATCTTGTTTTGGTCTTTGTCCAATTTTACTCTTTTTTTGAGTTGATTTTCATTTCTTTGGCTCGTTTGTCAATGTTCCTGCAAGAAAGCACATTTCATTAGTTCTCGGGAATACCTTTAAGCATTTTTGAGATAAAACGTAAGTTAAAGAGAGCAAATAAGCAGTCAAAATCTCTACTTATCAACTCCCCAAACTTAAGCTTTTGCTTGTCCTCAAGCAATTAAGCAATTCCCACCTCCACTAGAAAAGGGCTATTTCAGCTGGCCTAAGTTGAATCAAACACACATCAATTGAGACCAATAATTACAAACTCATGAATCATTAACAAACCTATGATTTGAATGTTAAAGCAAAAATAGCTCTAATGTGACGCTTGAGCATCATGAGTTGACTTTGTTCATCAATGAAGTTCGCACTTTCATGTAGGTCACTGTGGATCCCAAACTCCTCCTCCTACACTCTCTAGAAGTTTATCTCACTCAAGAATATAACACTCAATGCAATAATTCGAGAAACGCTCGCTTATCACTCTCAAAAGAATATCACAAGCCCATATCTAAGTACCATATGCTTGCCCCTCATATAGATCACCACTAATGCAAGTTTACCCGGTTTGAAATCACGTAGGCTTTTTCGGCATGTAATGAAGTCTTATGGAGTAAGGAGGGAAATATTAGAATGGAATTGGTTCATCTTTCCTTTAGCACTCCATTTTCTCTTTTTGGTCATATTTTGCCGACTCTTTGAGTCATTTTCTTTTTCCTTAGGGGGACTAGAGAGACTTGACATCACTCTTTCTTTGTCATGCTATTCATATTCTCCTTCTTTGTTTTATCCATGCTTTGCACTTCTGTTTCCTTTTAAATCATTTCAACCCATTCACATTATTCACTTTCTTTTTGTGTTTTTCTCTTGTTCTTTCTTTCTTTTTCTTTTCCTTTCCTCTTCTTCATTTATTTTCTCTTTTTTTTCCTTAATACCATATTTAAACTCCTCCTTTCTCCCCAAACTTATGATTTCTCCATTTGTTTCTCATGAGTGCTAAAGAAAGATCGGGTGCCAAGAGAGGGTCAATATAAAATGGGTAAAGGTTTGTAATGTAGCTTTAGGGTTTGTAATGTAGCTTTAGGGTCAAAAGGGTTGACTAAGGATGATATCATTGGTGGGCCGTGGAAGGTTTCAAAATGGATCAAGGAGTGCTACAATCACTTCTCAAGACAAACTAACTTAGAATTTCGCCTAGAAACACATTAGGGGCAAGTTCTAGACCATTCACATGGGTACTTGGACTTGTAACAAAATACCTAACTTCTCACACAACCGGATTGTTAAAGAGACTAGAGTCGAGGGCCCACAAAAACCGCACTCACGATTGAAACTCACTAATGGTTTAACTAAACCACCCGATGATTGCCTATGTCAACACAAGAGTCACAAGGTCACTAACTAGAGCCATTTCTGTCCAAAAACTTATTTTTAACCATAGGCGAGTAGTTAAGTGTGTTGGTACCAAGTGAATCATGCTCGACCCTTATTTATTCATTTTTGCTACTGTTTCTACCTAAACATCAAGAACATGATCGATCCCTTAAGAAGGTTTTCACGCCATCCATCATTGGGAAGAGCCACCCGGTTCGCACAAGACCCACCTTTCGAAAGAACCGTGGCATGAAGAATACCAAAGGTTTATTGTTCACTTAAACATAAACAGAAGCTAACAAATCAAAAAGAAGCTAATAAAGTAACTAAGAAGCTATATATATGTGGTCGTAGCAAGTAATATAATGTTAAATCGAATGTCCAACCCACAGGGACTTGCGTAAACTACTTATTGAATCACTTTAATTGGTATTTAATCGAGCTAAAAAAAAATCCAGGAATATAACTAATTTGTTCTACGATTATATGAACTAATTATCAAGTAACGAGAATATTGTTGTGTATTCAATAGAGACAAATATTCCAGGGTTGTGATCAATTCACCATTCATATTGCATTCTAATTAACTCTCCCTTTCATATAATTCACTCATGGTTGCTAATTAATCGATAATTGCTCTCGTAGCCTTCTCTCGAAGTACTACTCTCCTATTCTCAATAGATTAATGACTATATTCCTATGAAATTAATCTATTAGAACGCACTAAGATTACGATGTTTAATTAAGCACGGTGACTAGGTATATTCCTATCCTAACCACAAATCCGCTCCCCTGAAGGGTTAAGATCGCGCTCTCTTCAATTCTTCTCTAATCTATATACGGCTTTCCCAAGCATAACATAGATAGTATATAGAACCTAATTGCTGGCCAAACAATTAAGCAATTAAACGCAGAATTGAAGATACAACCATATACTGAGCGAATTATAATCAAGGTTAAGTTAATATCGAATACNATAATCCTTTGCTTCCTCAATGATCTTGTGTGTATATTCTCTCCAAAAATGGCATCCTCCCCTCAAAGTTGTGTTTTTGGGTCTATTTATATGTTTGGGATAAACCCTAAATGTGTAGGAGACTTCTATTCTAACCGGGAAATACTTAAAACCTTCAAAACTCGGAATTTACCGGACCAGGGACCCCAGGCGTTAAGCCCCAAACGCCCAGCTAAAGCCTGGGTAGGCCAGGCGTTTGGGCTCTAACGCCCCACTAACGCCTGGGTATGGTTGGCGTTTGGGCTGAAACGCCCGGCTAACGCCGGGTTATGCCAGGAGTTTGGGCTAAAACGCCCAGCTATGGCCCGGGTCACTCCTTTTCGACTCTTGAGCGTATTTTTGACATTTATACACCCTTTTAGCTTGACTTCCATCTCCAATTCACCTACACATGAAATAGACTCCATTATGAACATATAACGTGTATTTTTATCACAAAATCACACAAAATGTATGGTATATGATGCTTAAAACTATGGATTCTAGCCACACATCAACATCCCACACTTAGAATCTTGCTCGTCCCCGAGAAATATCCTTCAACACGTACATATTACATTAACAAGGAGTATTTTACTTTTCAATCACACACATTACCCTTTAACTATAATCGATACCGACAATCAAGTATGAACATACAAAATTTCACATTCTTTCCCTTCTTTAAACATGCCCAAGTATAACAATTTAGTCAATAATACCAATAACTAAGTTGCAGCCACCCATCCTCAAGAGTCTACTTGCAACTACTAAGCCCTCTCAATTCACTCACCTATCCAACAAGAAAGTTACAACATTACCAATCGTTCATGAGATCATGTTCCCTCACCAACAACAAAAGAGTGAATATAACTAGTCCACACATTCAAATATGCTTTTGAACATTATTTAAGGACATCACACAATTGAAAAAATTCACTCACTCTCACAAAGAATTCATATGCATCCCGTGGTCATACCATAAGCTTGCACTTAGTGTAGATCTCCACTAATTAAAGTTAGCCAAGTCTACGATCAATTAGGACTTTTAAGGTTGTAATGTAGGCTAAGGGACGGGTAGGATATATTTAGGAATAGTGACTAACCCTCCTAAGCACTTTAATACACTACCTTAACAAATCAACACATATTCTTCTCAACCAATTCCTTTGTCACAATTCATATTCAACATAGGCCTTTTTCAATTAAGCACCTCTATATTTTCACTAGCACAAATTAATAAAAACTTGGAGGTGTGTATCTTTTTGTACATACTTATACTATCATTTTTCTTTCTTTCTTTCCTACACACACTCCATACATGAATCTTCATTGGCTAGTGACTTTTGAATACAATTCTTAGTGCACTAACAAGCCTTTTNAGGTCTAAAGGCTCAAAGGGGCTAGCAATGGAATTTTGTAATTCTTATGTGACAAGCACATCCATGATCAAGCAAGAAAATGCTTACGTCATCTCCTAGACTAGCATAACCTACAATTTTGCTTCGATTAACACACGGGGCATGTTCTAGACTACATAGGATAGCATAGAAAATCACTAAACCTCACTCACACATTGCACATGACTCAATCACAACGGTTTTATTCAAATATCAAGTCAAGCAAGCACACAAAATTGAGAGAATTAAGCAATATTACACTATGTAGCATACAAGTCAAACAACTGAGCTAAGGCCTCATAAAATAGGCTATTTATTTTTGACTCAGGCATCACATGTCAACCCAAATATAAGGGAAAGCATAATGTATGTCATAACCTAATATTCTGGCATCAACCATGTCAATGGGTATCTCTAAGTTACTCAATTTCTTCCTAACTACTCTAAAAACAAAAATAAACACCCGGTTCAAGTTACACCCTTGGAAAAGAACCATGGCCCAAAGAAAAACCAAGGGGGAATTACTACACTACCTAAAACAAAAATCTTTTTTGTATTTTCTTTAGACTTACTTCCCTCAAGAGAACTATCTAAGAGGACCATCATCGGGAAAATTCCACATTTTTATATATAAAAACAAAAAACAACTACAAGACTTAACAAAAAGATCATTTACTATCATGAATACAACTACAACATGAAACCACATAAGGTACAACATTTCCACAATACGTATGTATTACACCCCACACTTAATTCATGCATTGTCCTCAGTGCATCATATAAAGACAAAACAAGTAATAGAAGCAAGGTACAACAACTCCCTGATCATTCAGTGTCCTCATCATCTGACGCTCTCCA
This sequence comes from Nicotiana knightiana, assembly GCA_005239525.1. Classification (NCBI taxonomy): domain Eukaryota; kingdom Viridiplantae; phylum Streptophyta; class Magnoliopsida; order Solanales; family Solanaceae; genus Nicotiana; species Nicotiana knightiana. The sequence goes on along the minus strand of ML417101.1, from coordinate 8,411 downwards.
TTATTCCTCATGCTCATCTTCTTCATCATCTTCCTCCTCTGAGCGCATCGGCTCTACATCAGAATCATCAAGTGTGTTGATATCCTCATCATCTGGGAGTCTGTATCCCTCACCCGCTCCAATAATTTGCTGAGCATGAGCATTGAGCGGGTATCTCTGATCTAACTCATCTCTCTTATCAGCTGACGCTGGCCGACCTCCTATTCGCAACTGCAAATCCATCATCCCATAAAGATGGGCCATGAAGCCATCATCCCGCACATTGCGCTCTGCAGTGGTCAGTGAAGACTCTTCCTTCAGTCTTAAACCAGTGATGTCAATCTCTCGTGCGAGTTGATCAATGGTATGGTCAAAGCTGGGATCAACCGCTACATTCTCATTTAGCAGGAACTGAGTCAGGAAATTTGGGAATGGTATTCGATCGATTCTATTGCTGGACCGCACCAACCCCATTTGATAGCACATCAGATGGCCCACATTCGCTCTCTGCCCCGTCATGAGGAAATAGAGCACACAAATCCTCTCTCGGCTGATTAAGGTGTCATGGTTGCATGGTAGTATCCGTGCATTAATCACTTTAAGCCACAATTGGGTTTCAGCCTTCATTTTTTTCTTAGGAAACCTTTTATGGAGATTTGTGGCTCTATCCCGAATCCACACAGGTCTGGAATAAACCTGACACAGTGTGTGCCTCACCTCTCTATAGTTGGGATGGCGGATGAATTGCTCTAGAGGATCCACCAGAACATTTGGTGCACCTAGAAAATTGCATATGGCCTTGGACGAAAAATCCACCAAGTGCCCACGAATTGGCACCAATCCCTCCTTGTCCTTAGGGTCGAACGCTGCATAGAATTCCCGGACTAGGTTCAAGTTGATGTGACCATTGTGCCTGAACACTTATCCTAAACCCAACTCATGGATGCTCCTCCAAATCGCTGGGAATTTTGTTCTCAGACTCCCTTCTATAATGGCCCCCTCAGGGTGAACATGATTTGGCTTGCAGCGTGCATACCATTTTTTGGATTGTACTGGTATGCTGTTGATACCATATTCTCGTTGACCAACAGGCTGTTGTCTCATAGCAGCGACAACAGCTATTGCTTCCTCACCAGTCATACTAGAAGTAGCATCTCCCCCTTTTCTTTTCTTCTGAGGTGGTGGAGGGTTTTGCTTTGCTTTTTGCTGGGGCCGAAGACGTGGCCTTTCCTTTGCCTGTGGCTCTTCTGGGTAGCATCCTTTTCTTTTTCCTGCACAAATGATCAGTAGTTAGTGGGTGTCACAACGTGTGTACTATAAGATTTTCCAATTTGCCAAGGTTACTCAGACTTCACCTTGGTGCGTTTATGAAATTTTTTGACACATACGACTTCTCGTGAGCCTCTTTACACTTAAAATTTCATGGAGTTCACGATGTTGACACTAGTGGTTTATTTCCCGGAGACTCGGACTCCATCTGGAATATGTATTTCCATTGAGGCATTACATCGAGCACTCGGCTAGTACAATTTCCATGAGAGCTCTTATGGACTTGAGGGACTACCTCGTGTACCCAAAGCTGGTTGGGGTTCCATAATACCACTTAGCTTCACAATTTCAGCCCATTCCTAAAGGGTTCGGGGGTTGGGAATCACAATATGATACAACATGACCATGAATAGCATAAAACCATAAAGAATCACCATGAATCGAGGCTACACCTTTCATAATTGTAATACCCACTTCGAAGTAACAAGGGGTAGGGATAGAATCATACCTCAACGCTTGATGTGTGTTTGTCGGATGAAGTTGACCACGAAATCGAAATTGTGCAGATTTAGGGGAAGATGTGTGTGCTGTGAACTTGTGCTAGTGAACTTGGTTTTTGGGTGAAGATGTGTGTATAGTGAACTTGTTGAGTGTTTTTCGGATGAAGTGGTGTTCTTGGGAGAGTTGGGGGGTGAAAAAAAAAATAAGAAGAGGACATACCTGGCGTTTAATGTGCGTTTTGGTCTTAAATCCGGGCACCCTAGCGTTAGAGCTAAAAAGCCCAGACCACCCTGGCGTTAGCCAGGCGTTAGGGCTCTATAGCCCGGTCCTCTATGGCGTTAGGGGCTTATTGCCCGGCCCACCCTAGCTTTAGCCAGGCCTTCCGTCATGCTAACACACTGCTCCTTAACCCCCGAATGCATTCCCAAGCTCGTTAGTACCTATAATTACAAGAATTACATCTAGCTATGCTAAGATTTAACTAAGCATTGGGTTGCCTCCCAATAAGCGCCTTAGTTAATGTCGTGGCACGACGATTACAACAAGTCAATAGGTTGCCTCCTATGAAGCGTCTGATTTAACGTCGCGGAACGACGCAGAATCTCGCTTCACTCATCAACGAGCACAACTTTGGTCTTCTCACTATTTATGGTACCTCCCCAATAGTGTTTGACTCACTGTCCATTCACTAAAAATTTTCTTTCACTATGTATAGCTTGCAACTCAAGTACACCATATGGGGTGACTCTCACTATCTCAAATGGGCCTGACCATCTCGATTTTAGCTTCCCAGGAAACAGTCTAAGCCTAGAATTGAATAACAATACCTGTTGGCCTGGCTCAAAATGACGCGGATTTATATGTTTGTCATGCCATCTCTTGGTCTTTTCTTTGTAAAGTTTGGCATTTTCGTATGAGTGAAACCTGAACTCATCCAATTCATCCAACTGCAACAATCTTCTCTCACCCGCGGTTTCAAGATTCATGTTTAGCTTCTTGATGGCCCAATACGCCTTGTGTTCAAGCTCTACAGGGAAGTGGCATGCCTTCCCATAGACCAACATGTACGGTGATGCCCCAATTGGTGTTTTGTATGCTGTTCTGTATGCCCATAATGCATCATCTAACTTAGCAGCCCAATGGAGGCCAACGCGAGTCGGGGTCGATTCCACAGAGAGCTTTAGGTGGGATTAGGTATATATCTAGTGAGAGTGTATGATGTGCCCTAGATTGCACTTCCACATATTAAGTTGATTCTTTTATACTTCTAGTTTGTATGCTAATGCTTGTAATTATAAAATGAAGAAACAATGTTTTTAGTTTTGTTGTTTTTCAGGTTATAAAAGCTCCAAGGTTGTAATATCCGCCTAGATGGTTACCTAATGGATTTAGAGCTTTAGGGCATGTTTGGTTGATCGGGATACAATATAGCAATCACACGCGATTACTCACTCTATATCTCTAGGTAGTTTGAGTGATTTTGCCCAATTTGTCTTTCTCAAGTCCAAATGAGTATTGCACGAAACAAGTGATAAATGCTCAAGTCGGGTCTTACTATCTCTACGTTCGACCCTTTAATTGGGACTATCAATTTCTTATGTTCACCCCAGTTTCTTGTTGGCCAAGTTTTCCGAGACTTAGTCTCTCTTTCTCAAGTAGAGACTAAGTCAATTATGCATAAATCAATGTTTGCAACCATCAATTCTCAAATTCAAGCAAGAACTAAGCTAAATATCATATACCCAATCATAAATAACCCATAAATCAATCACCCATCAAGTACCCATACTAAGGTTGGGTCACAACCCTATCTAAGGGTTTAGCTACTCATGGAAAATGAAGAAATTAAAGAAGAAACTAAGATAAAATCCATAGTAGATTATTAAGGAGATAAAATCTAATGTTTAAATGCTAAACTAGTACAAATTTACCCAATACAGTAAATAAAAACAACTCTGTATTCTCAGGTGCACAAAACTTAACCTAAAAATGACAAAAAGATCTATTTATACCTAGCTAAAACTATCTGACAAAATTTCCCCTGCGGAAGTTGTGCGGCCGCACAATTCTGTGTGTGGTCTGCATTTTGAGGTTGTCTTGACATGATGGATTTCTATGGCCGCATAAATCTGGGGTGCGGTAGCATTTCCTCAGATTGTGTGGACTGCACATTTCTGAGTGCGGCTGCACTGTTGATCTTGGGTTGAAACTAGGCTCTTTCCGCGGGCCGCACATTTATGAGTGCGGCCGCACTTTGGAATCTTGCGGCCGCACAATAATAGTGCAGTCCGCACATCTTCAGGCTCCCAAAACATAAGTCTCTGAATCTTGTCTTATGCGGCCGCACAATTATTGTGTGGTCCGCACTCTGTGAAGGAGTTCTGTCAGTGTTTCTTCAGAGTTTGCGGCCACACACAGTATTATGCGGTCCGCACTTTGGTCCTTTTGTCTTGTTTTGGTATTTGTCAAATTTTCCTCCTTTTTGAGGTAATTTTCATTTCTTTGGCTCATTTCCCAATGTTCCTGCAAGAAAGAACATTTCATTAGTTCTCGAGAATACCTTTAAGCATTTTGGAGCTAAAACATAAATAAAAAAGAGTAAATAAGCAGTCTAAATCCCTACTTATCAGTCACAGGTACAAAGGTTATACCGCACCTACCTTGGTCATAGAAGCGGGAAGCTGGGCGTAGGTGTGAGGTTGAGCCGCAGGTGCGATGGGTTTTATGCACTTGCGATAGGCGCATATGCAGTCTTGTAGTCGCAGGAGCGGAGGTAGCCAAATAAGTGACTTCCCAGAAGCGGCTCCGAATGTGCGAATAAATGGCCGCAGGTGCAAAATGTCTGGATAGATGGTTTAAAAGCAAGGGTTCGCAATTTTGGTCTTTTTTCAACATTTTGGACTCAGACATAGGCGATTTTGGAGAAGATTTTCGAGGGGATTATTAAGGTAAGCTTCTTATACTCGTTTTGGATCATAAACTTGTTTCCCCACTGATTTCCCCACTGATTTCCCCACCTAATTAGCGAGATTTGAAGTGAAATTTGGGGATTTAGGGCTTGAGAATTGGAGAGTGGATTTTGGGGAAATGGATGACCATATGGTGTCGAATTTTGATGAATTTAGTACGTTTAGACTCGTGAGTGAATGGGATTTCGGGTTTTGTTACTTTTGTCGAATTTCGAGACGTGGGCCCCTGGGACCGGGTTAAGCCCATTTCGGATTATTGGGTTAGATTTCATGCTTTCTTAATGGAATTGATTCCTTTAGCCTATATCGATTACCTCGTACTGCTTGTGGCTAGTTTCAGAGCATTTGAAGAGCGATTTGAGAGGCAAAGGCATTTTCAGAGTAGGATGTTTGCGCAATTTGAGGTAAGTAACAGTTCTAAATATGGTTCTGAGGGTATAAAACCCTAGATCTTTGTATTGTATGATTGTTTGAAGGTGAAACACATGCTAGGTGACGGGCGTGTGAGCGTAAACCGTGAGGATTGGGACTTGGTCCATTTTGTAAAGTGTACTTGTTGAATAACCTTGTTGTTAGCTATGTTTCTTCCCTGTGTTATATATATTTGACAGAAAAACATGTTAAAAATCATGCTTAGGCTATGTGTTGGTGCTGTAGAGACCCGCATGGGTCGTTATACCTGTTGAACCTTCCTGCTTATTGTTATTGTACTCAGTCGTAACATTTCTTGATATCGTAGCACGTGAGTTGTCCGTGTGAATCATGATGTTTATACTTTAGCACGTGAGTTGTCCGTGCGGGTTCTGATATGATGCTGTAGCACGTGAGCTGTCCATGTAGATCTTGATATGATACAATAGCACGTGAGTTCTCCGTGCGGATTATAACACTTGGGCTGTAGGATCTCCTCCGGAGTCTATACATCCCCAGTGAGCGCATGTACTTATTGAGTGTGTGTATTGAGGGCTGAGAGCCCAGTGTTGAGCTATTGAGAGCTTGAGTGAATGTACCCTAAGAGGTTGCAATTGTCTTCTTTGTTGCTGCATTTAGCTGATTCCTGCTACTGTTCTGAACTTTCGGAAAATGTTATAACTGGTTTTACTTGAACATAGTAAATATGCATCTGGTTTCACTCATATTGCTGAACATGACTCTTGTCTATTTTCATTATTGGAAACTACTGAAATGAACTGTATTGTGTAGCTCGTCACTGCTTCTCAATTCCTTATTTATTTGTGTTACTTGCTGAGTTGGTTGTGCTCATCTACAACCTACACTTCATGTGCATATCCAGGTGTGTCCGATCATGGAGGTCGTTGAGTTCGTGCGCGATCGAGTATCGGTGACTTACGATGTAGCTACCGGGGTCCGCAAACCTTGTCTCTCCTTCTATGTTATCTTTATTTTCCAGTATTGATACTTAGACACAAACTCTTGTAGACACTGTTTTTATTAGACTAGCTATCTAGATGCTCATGACTTGGTGACACCCTGATATTCTGGGCTATATTTCCACATTATATCTTTGAGTTCGACTCCTGTTTTTATGAAAATACTGTTATGAAAAGCTTTTGATTTATCATTTTATGAAATGTTGAAGTATTTTAGGCTTACCTAGTACCGCCGATAGGCGCCATCACGATAGGTTAGATTTTTTGGTCGTGAAAAGTTGGTATCAGAGCCTAGGTTACATAGGTCTCACGAGTCATGAGTGGGTTCTTGCAGATCGGTACGGAGACTTCTGTACTTATCTTCGAGAGGCTGCAGAACCCTTAGGAAAAAATCACATCCTTGAATTTCTGTCGTGAGAATATGTTAATTTTGGTAACTAAACTTCTATTATTTCATTCTCATAGATGGTGGGGACTCGTACTACTGGGCACGATGGGCAGCCATCAGTAACACCAGCAAGGGCCCGAGAGGCTGAGGTCGCGGTAGAGGCCACGGTAGGGGTAGATGTGTAGCCCGCACAGCAGCTGGGGCAGTACGCGCAGATCCACCAGTTGCCCTAGATTAGGATCAAGTCCCAATTGTAGATGCACCAGCAGGGCCAGCTTAGGCACCAGTGGTGCCTATCATGATTCCAAGCATTTAGGAGGCCATAGCTTAGATTCTTACCGTGTGCAAAGGCCTTACTCGGGCAGTCTCTGTTTCGATAGAAACATCCACTTCTCAGGGCGGGGGAGGCACTTAGACTCCCGCCGCCCGCACACCAGAGCAGGTGGTGCAGGGACTCCAGACACCGGGGGCATCACCAACCCAACCTATCATGGGTGCTCAGGATTATATGGTCCCTTCTATGCGTGAGGATGAGCAGCGTATATTGGAGGGGTTTGGGAGGCTCCAACCTCCATCTTTCAGTGTTATAGAGGGAGAGGATGCACATGGCTTCTTGGACAGGATTCAGAGGATACTCCGTACAACAGGTATTCTAGAGACTAGTGGGGTCTCGTTCACTACTTTTTAGTTCTCTGGGGTTGCATTCAGTTGGTGGGAGGCTAACAAGAGGCGTAGGCCGGTCGGCGCAGCACCCCTTAATTTGAAATAGTCCTCCGTTCTTTTTCTGGAGAAGTTCGTGCCTTAGTCCCGCAAAGAGGATCTGCGCAGGTAGTTTGAGCAGCTTTGTCAGGGTGATATGCTTGTGACGCAGTATGAGATGAGGTTCTCAGAGTTGGCCCGACATGCTATCTGGTTGGTCCCCACAGATAGAGAGAGGATCAAGAGGTTCATAGATGGCCTCACTGTTCAACTACGATTGCTTATGACCAGAGAGAGAGTGTATGGTGCTAGTTTTGATAAGGTTATCGACATTTCTCTTCAAATTGAGATGGTTCACAGCCAGGACCGAGTTGAGAGAAAGGCCAAGAGGCCTCGTGGACAAGGTGGATTTGGCGGTGTTCATTCTAGGGGTCGGTTCCAGCACGGTAAGGGTCGCCCATTCAGACATGCTCAAACCGCTCGCCCAGTTCACTGTGGTGCATCATCTGGCCACGGGTCACACAGTTATCATCAGGGCCAGTCACTCAGTGCACTACCATCACAGATTTCTCACCATGCCTCGTCAACTCAGGTTTTTATGGGTAGTTCCTCGGGGCATCAGGAGCAGCAGTTCCATCAGAGGAGGGGTTGTTTCGAGTGCGGAGATTTTGGTCACATTAAGAGAGATTGACCTAGGTTGTTGAGTGGGGCTTCACAGTAGAGTACTCAGCCGATGGCACCAGCACCAGCACCAGCACCAGCAGCTACACCACCCATCCAGCCAACTCGAGGTGGGGCTCAACTAGCCAGGTGTCACCCAGGGGGAGGCCGTTCAGGGGGTGGCAAGGCCCATTTCTATGCCTTCCCTGCAAGACCAAATTCCATTGCTTCGAATGCTGTGAATACAAGTATTTTCTCAGTTTGCCACAAAGATGCCTCTGTATTATTTGACCCTGGCTCCACCTATTCATATGTGTCTTCGTATTTCGCTCATTTTTTGTACATGCCCCGTGAGTCTCTAGTTTCATATGTTCATGTATCTACTCCGGTGGGCGATACTATTATTGTGGGCCGTGTATATCGGTCATGTGTGGCAACTATTGGGAGTCTGGACACTAAAGTATGTCACACCTCTTTTATGTCCCTCAAAAACCTATTACGAGGTTGGTGAAGAGTTTTTCCAATCGAAGTGACGTTTTGAAAAGGGATTATTTA
>ML417100.1:22439-65767 GCA_005239525.1 Nicotiana knightiana | reverse complement strand
GCTATCTTTGTAGGTGTTTATTTGGGGTGGTATGTATAATGGGTCTTTTCTTATTTTTGGTATGAATGGTTTGTCGAATACTACATTCATATTTGAATTATTATACCTTGGCTTGCTCGTTCCTGCTGCTAATGTGTTGTTAGATGCTGCCGTTGTACCTGAAATACTAGATTTTTCGTTAGATTGAGTTTTTAGGTGTTTCTCAACGTCACCTTTTAGCTCCGCATGTTTTAAGTCATGCTGCTGACTTAGCTCCGCGTTTTTAATGGCACGCTGCTAACATAGCTCATTCTGTTCTATCTTTTGCAGTCTCGTTCCTATACTGTCCACTTGCAAGGAAAGTGTAGTAAGGATTGAGAGTATATCTGGAGTGTTATCTTCTGTTTGAGTACCTTTGTCTTGATAGGTGATCTGCAATCACATTCTTGTTAGTTAAAATTACTTCAATTGTAAATGTAAAGTTTTGTATGTTCAATACAAGTCTCCATATTTCTTTTGTAGTAACTGAATCCTTTATTTTTCTTGTAAGCCATCACTTAATTTGTGCATTATCTGTTCTTACAATGAATTTATTATAAACTATATAGGGTTCAAATGCTAATAAACATTTATATAATGCAAATAGTTCTTTTCTATTTATTACCCATTTTATTTGTGGTTCTGTATATGATCCTGAGTAATATCTACAATGGTGTTCTATTTTTTCATTATCATATTTATATTTGAGAATTCCTCCATAGCTGTGATCACTAGAACAAGTTTCTACTATGTACGTGAATTGTCTTTTTTCATCCTGAAAATATAGTTTTGGTAGTTTTTGACACATAATTTTAATCTTTTATATATGTATTTTATCTTTTTCGTCAAAATGGTATTCTACATCTTTCTTTAATTTTTTCTGTAATGGTTTTAAATTTTCTGCTAATTTAGAGATATATTCCCTTACTTGGTTAACTAATCCTAAAAATGATTGTAACTTCTTTTTTGTATCAAGTGTTTCGTTTAAGTTAATTATTTTTTGTACTATATGATTTTGTATTTTTATTCCATTTTTATCTATTTGTATACCTAAGAATTCTATTTGATTTTTCATTACTTCTGCTTTCTTTTTACTTAAACTAATTCCTGATATTTCGTTTTTAATGCCCTCTTTTTTGTTCACTATGTTTATTTACTATAAATGCTGGACTATATAACACAACCACTACAAGGTTACAACCGCCTTATAGCACAACCAGGAACTAGTGCAAACCTAGTAAACACTTGTTACAATTACGGACTACTTAATACCGTATATACATCTACAGGAGAAGAAATAGCTACAATACCAGATATATACAAACCCTTTACTACTTATAAAAGAATTACCAAAGGAAACCTATTTTTTATAAAATTCTATACAACACCAGCAGAAATACTCCATGATGAGATAAAACCACCAATTCAATTTATTAAAATAGGACTTACACGAGACATGATCATACCCGAAAAGATAGAGCAACAACGAGAGATACCTAAAGTAGGAATACCTGATTTCTACGAAAATAAAAGGATAATTGGACTATCTACAATACTTAGCGAGCTAGCAAACAACTACCTAAATGAAAGTCCAGTATGGAACTACTACTCAAGAGGACAAACAATAATATACGCACACTCAAAAGAACTACAAGTAAACGACATGGAAGAGATACGGAAATGGGTAATTACATTACTTAGACCCGAGCAACAACCAATTACAAGAGCTATACGAAAAGAATTTATTTCTCAACAGATAATGACCAGATACTGCAAATTAGTTGGACCAGTATACCCTGATCACATATGCTCAAAATGCAACAGAGAAGATAACGTAATCCCAGATGTCCAATTAGATGAAGCCAGCTAAAGAAAGAAATCAGATCCAGCAAAGATGATAAGAAAGAAAACCACATAAAGCAGATTCCAGACAAGAAAATGACATAAAGGAGATGGCCGACAAAAAAACACTTATGATAAAGACATAAAGATCAATTATGTAAAGTTTTTTGTTTTCTTATAATAAGCCAAAAGTAGAATAGTAATTAGCTTTTTACTTTATTTCTGAGCCGTCCAAATGTAAAGAAAAGGACAGGCACTCTTTTACTTTTTAAGCTTTTAATTAGAACCGCCCATTTGTAAAGAAAAAGGGCAATTAGGACAATTTGGTATCAGCTACCTTCAGCTATAAATAAAAAGCTAAACCGAAGAAGAGAAACAAGCTCTTCATTCGAAGTTCTAAAACCACACTTTCTCTACAATCTCTCTAAAATACTCTCTTAAATAAAAATATATCTTAAAAAACTACGGAGCATTCAAACGAGCTACAAGATCAGGTATACTTATTCATAGTCATGTATAACTAAACTTTTACATTCCTTATAATCTCTTGAATATCATAACTGTTTATCATGTTATAGTACTGTTATAAAGAACATCTTGAGAAAGCTTGCCATGTCTAGTAATGCTGAGAGTAGTTAAGCCCAGACTATGACATCCTAAGGTCGAAACCGGTAGGCAAAGAAGCCGTTTAGGGGAGTAGACAGAGTTGAGGCGATGTTAGGGTAAATGATTGAACCAGGAAAAGCATGGTAGTGGCCAGAAAAGATTGTTCAGAATAACTTATTAAAGGATGATAGACTTTATGATAAACAAAGAGGTTAGAAGGAATATGTTTAGTAAACACATGATAAGAATAAATATAAATACATATCTAATGAACAACCACACATATCTAATAGATGACAATTATAATTATAAAATACCCATATTATATACCTTTAAACAACTTAATAACGATATTAGAATAAAAATTTACGATATTTTGGCTACTTATAAATTTATAAAGATAATGGAACAAGGATGGACAGAACTAATTATATCAGAGGATATAGACGAATTAGATTTATATGAACTAGGTTTATATTCAGATTAATGATCATCTACGAATATCTCTAGTACTGGTTACAAACTTTAGAAAATATAAATTTATTAGAAAAATTATTAAAAGATAATATAGAAGAATATCAAAAAACTCAAGATATCCAATACTTAGAATATATAGGAGAAAATATAAAGGAAATTTCAAGGTTAATTCCGCTAGCCGCAAGATATTATGAAAAGACATTTAGATCATAATAGGGACCTCCCCATATGCAAACAAACCTCCCCATACGCAAACAAAAACCTCCCCATACGCAAACAAATGGCTCGTTTGGCCGACCGATTTGGAGCACTTCTGCCCCGCTCATATGCCTCGATATTGTGGAGCATCATGCCTCCGAGCGGGTACTTCGTCAGTTTGGCCGTCCGCAGTATATACCGAGGCTGCCTATATGGGAGGCTATTCATTACCAGAGGGATGATCGTTCCAGGGCGGACAACGCATTTATGACCTGGCTTGCGGTGCAGCTGCATATTTGGGACCAGGGAGATCAGTTGATTCCGCCCCTACCTACGGGGATTCAGGCGGTGACTATTCAAGGATATATGCCATGGTACCGCCACGTTACCCGACTTTTTATCGGGAATCCTATTCATCCGGCGAATGGTCGGTACGTTCCATATGTCGGGCAACACGAGGCACCGGTATGTTTTTTATTATTATTAATTATATAACTGTAATTTAGTGTCATATATGTATTTTATATTTGTTACATTGTGCAGGCTATTGGACTACATACGGTCTATAGGATTGCAGATGTAGGATTATGTCGGCGATCCTGCGGCCATGGAGGATTATAGCCGTCGATTTGTAGAGGTGGCTTCCCGTACACTGCAGCGAGCCCGAGAGGATCAGCGTTTGGAACACAAGCCTGATTATATGGACCCACGGTAGTACAAGCGAGGTCCTGGTGTCGCACGAGGTGGTCGTGGCCGATGAGGTAGTGGTGCCCGACGAGGCGAGGGTGCCGAACGACGTGTTGGTGGCCGGAGAGGAGGTGGTCCCCAGCAAAGGGGCATTGAGGCTCCTGCTAATGATGTTGCTGCTGATATGGCAGGTGGCCTACATGAGACGGACATGCCGGCTTATAGCCTTGGGATGCATCTCACTCCAGTGACTTCGCAGGTGACCCCGTCAGGTCAATTATTGATCATGGGCACGAATATTCATGGATTGGATTGGGCTAGATACTTCCCAGGCCCGTCTACCGCTGATGAGGATTGGCCAACCCGAGATTTGCATATTGGCGCCGACTGAGTTATGGCTCATCATCACATTCGCAGGTATGAGTTTATTAGTATTGAATTCGAATTTATTTTAATTGTAACTTATTTATTTTATATAACTTTATTAATTTCCATTTTAAGGCTTCGTGCTATGCTGACGTGACTGCAACATATGATTACATTCAGGAGCCTGATGAGATCATGGTAAGACAATTTAAATTGTTTTGAATTATTATATACTTTTCTATATTGAGCTTTCTATCCTTATTTAGGCTTCTACTGGACCGACGACCCCTTATATCGATCCTGACAGCACCACTGATACCTATCATGCTGCGCCGCATCTGGCTATAAGGAGGCGATTTGATGGTGATGATCCCGATAGCGTACCCGGCCGGGATGGGATGCGCCTCAGGCCAGCGGCTGAGTTAGGCACACCGGATGCGGGACACATTGATTTGTCCTTCCTTTTTTTGTATTTGATGTAAATAATATTTTTGTATAAATTAATAACAATTTTTTAATTTCCCCTTTCATTAGATAGGTTCATACTACAACTACAAACACAAGCATTAAAACTTAACTTCCAGTACAATTAAAATAAAGTTCAGTACAACAAACAAGGAAAACATTAATTAAAATTCATTACTACAACACAAACACAAACACAAACATAGCAGGCAAACATAATAAAAATACATGAGCAAGGCATAAATAAAGATAAGGTAATACACTAAACACATACAACACAAGTTTAGTCCCTGCTGCCTAATATTCTCTGATCCACCACTTAAATTGTTCTTCTATTTTTTTTTCTTCTTCTACCTCTTTCAGTTTCACCTTCAACTCCGCAACCTCTCTTTTATTTTCTCTTTCACGTTCCCATTGTTTTAAACACAAATTATTAAGATGCGACAGAGATTCTTTATAGCATTCCTGATAACATGGTTCATCACCCCATACCTCAAAATCGCAAATAGGTTCGTCGGGAACCTTATAAAACTGGTTCACACAGTGCCAATAGCGACGTCCAACTTCACCATTATCCCAACAATTTTGCATCATGTATCTTTTTCCACACTTGCACATTGGTGTATAAAGAGGTTGAGACATTTGTGCATTAAAAAAATTTGATATTAGTAATTTTTGAGCGCACAAAATAACTAGAATGAGCTCGTTATTTATAGGCGAGACAACACACATAACGTAGTATTTAACCGCTAAATATATAAATATACACATAACGTAATATTTAGTCGCGCTATGTTTTGCATGTTAAATATCATGATGTGTACAAAACAACTTTATGTCAGCTAGTCAGCCTTTTCAGTTTGACAAGAAAACACACATAACGTAGTATTTAACCGCGCTAAATATACACATAATTTTATTATTTAATCGTGCTATATTTTGCGTGTTAAATATCATGATATGTACAACTTTATGTCAGCTGGTCAGCCTTTTCTGTTCGACAAGACAATACACATAACGTATTATTTAACCGCGCTAAATATACACATAATTTTATTATTTAATTGCGCTATATTTTGCATGTTAAATATCATGATGTGTACAAGAAAACTTTATGTCAGCTGGTCAGCCTTTTCAGTTCGACAAGACAACACACATAACGTAGTATTTAACCGCACTAAATATACATATAATTTTATTAAATTATCATTTAAAAAACTAAAATGAAAAAGTTCAAATCATAATTAACAAACATAAATTTATTTCATAAATCTTGCAACATAAACAACACAACTAATTATTACAAAATAAACTCATGGATAGTTAGGCACACTAGAAGAACACCCACCACGAGCTTGATTAGTATTGCCGCCCAAACCACCTGAAGGACATTTTTGACGGTCGTGTCCTGTTTGCGAGCATATACCACATTTTCGCGCATAAACAGTATCACTAACATCCATTAGGTTCTGTTTACGCGTTCTCTTCTGCGCCTATATTCGAGGCAAATAGGACTTGTTGCACACCATTTTAAAAGGTTCCAGCGGCCAATAATGCTCAACACCCACTGGCTGCAACTGCCTACTATATGTGTTTAGATACTTGGCAACACTATATTGTTGATCAACATAGTTGGTCTCCCCAAAATCAATACGTTGACAACACTTGATGGCATGTGATCAAGGCATGTGATAGATGGACCATTTCCCACAAGAGAATAAGCTTGATGATTCATTTATAGTATGTACATTATTCCCCCGATTTTGATGGATAGCAGTGCGAACTTCAAAAACATTTCTTTCATTATCATATTGCAAAAATGAATGTCAATTTGCTCGCCGTCTGTATTTCTCAAATCTCTTCATCGGCACTGGCGTAAATTCAACACCCCTTTCCATCAATGTCGTTGCAGCTCAAGACCGTTCAACAAACCTCTCCGTAATCTGCTTGAACGACATCCGCACCATGGCTGTGATAGGAAATCCTCTTGCCGACTTCAATAACCCGTTGAAAGACTCTAATGCGTTTGTAGTCAGAATTCCCCATCGTCTGCCACCATCTGCATGCAAAGTTCACTTTTTAGGGTGATGTCGCATCAACCAACAATAGGCTGCCTCGTCTTCTTGCCTAATATATTCCATGTGCCTCCGGAATTTATGCTGTTGGTGGTCTGTTGCTTCCATCCACATCAAATCGTGCAGATCCTTGTTGGATATGACTTCTAGAAATTGTCCTTAAAGTGCCTCACACAGTAACGGTGGTATGCATAAAGCTATGCAGGAAAGTTCTCCACAGAACATAAGATACCACCGTGCTGATCAAATATTAGACAAATACCGGAACGGTGTTTGACAACGTGCTCTTTTAAGTGGTTCAAAAACAGCGTCCACGTATCTGTGCTTTCATTGCCCAAACAGCAAAAGCTATAGGAAATATCTGTCCCTTAGCATCTACTGCCACGGCTATCAATAGCTTGGTACCGTACTTTCCATAGACATGAGTGCCGTCTATGGATATTATGGGTCGGCAATGCGAAAATCCATCAATTGCTTGTTTAAACGCCCGCAACACGTAATTGAATATATATTCTGGTTTTCCCAGACTCCGCTCAAGCTTCCATTCAACAACCGTCATGGGGATAAAGTGCTGCAGTGCGGCCATGTACTTTGGCATAGATGCAAATGACTTATCCAGTTACCATAGACAATTTCAAATGCTCGTTTGCGCTCTGTATTCCCCTCCCTTATATAGGAGATTCCTTGATATAACGTACAACTTTTGCTATGATTTCCCATTAATGTCTAATTATGACATAAATGGGGCGTTACAAAGGATAACAGTAATTGGGGTACATTTACATAACATATGAATTATCAATTGTGGGTCCTTGAATCTTCCTGTAGCTTTGTCTAGATTCATTCTGACCGTGTCTCTTCCCTGACATGATCAGGTTGACTTTCCCGTGGCCGATGAGCTCAAGGGTTTATTGAATCGTGCCTCTTTATTCCGTACCTCTTCAAAGAATCACATCCAGCTGTCGCGTTCTCCTATTTCCACATAACTGACTGAGTTGTCAGGAGTTGGCTTACGTGTGAAACTCTGTTTTACCAATAGAGATAGTCCCCCCACTTACCATATATTTATCGATTAATATTTGGTAATTGGATACTCATTTATGGCGGGAATATTTGGCATCACTTAACCTCGAAACATTGTATCCTCCTATGAACCATAGACATCATTTGTCACTTCCATTTAATGTTCATACCACGTGTCCTTTTCGGATTGATTCTACATTTACTCGGCACATTTTAGGGCTTTTTGCGGTTGTGTCAGTCCTGAAGTGACACCTTTAATTATGACTTTTCATCATTATTTTTCTTTCTTTCCATGTTTGACGGTTATCCTCAAGTACAAAATACCTTTCTTCTTTTCTTTGCTTCCACAAAACACTTTCTAACTTTTTCTTTTGTAAAGAACATTCTTCTTGCCTTTGTAAACATGTCTTCTTCAAATCAACCTCATGGAGTAATAGATATTGAAAATTTAACGCCATCTTCTGCTCTGACTAGGACTCGGAGGGGTGGTAGACTTAGGAGTCTAGGATCCACTCGTTCGAGAGGCTCCTCTTCTTCTCAGTTAGTTTCTCCTCCTTCCTCTTGGTCTCTAGTTTCTCCGAGATTTAGGGCTTCTAGGTCTTTGTCTAGAGGTAGAGTTGAACACCTTCGTGAACCTAGAGTTGATGGAATTGTTCCTGCTGAGTTTGTCTTTGCTAGAGATAATAAAGTTCTCGTCGACCAATCTTCTTCCCCTGAGAGTGTCGAAAGGTATCCAACCCTTATAACTGAGGGTCAGATTTCCCTTGTTCGTAGGGAGTGTTTTTGGAGGCCTGATTTCCCTGTATACATTCCGAATAGTTATCAAAGAATAACGTCTTACAAGATGGGATATTCTTTTGTTTATACGTATCCTTTTACTCTAGAGTTTAGACCTCCCATTGATCCAATCATAATTAAATTCTTTCGTTTCTTCAATATCTGCTTAGGACAAGTTGGTCCGCTTGTGCGGCGAGTTGTCGCATGTCTAAGGAGTTTAGCTTCATTAGCCTCGATTCCTTTTACTTTCAACCATCTTATTCATTTCTACTCTCCTACCTTGTTTCGTGAAGGGGTTTTTACTCTGATTGCTAGGAGCAAAAGAGTGCTGGTAACCCCTGGAGATGATAAGGATAGGGGTTGGTACCTCCAGTATGTTGTTGTACCCACTGTTGGTTTATTGGGTGAAGAAAATCTTCCCTTCCATGAGAAGTGGAATAATGCATGTGAGTATGCTTTAGCTCGCATCTATTTACTTTTCCTCGTTCTGACTTGAGATGTTTTACTAACACCGTATTTGTTTCTTCTTCTCTCAAAAATCATGGATACTGTTGAGTATGTCTCCGGTATCCGTGATTGGGTAGAAAAATTATTGTCTGTTACTCCTTTAGAAGAGAGATCTTGGAAGTACCTCGCTGGGAGGTATGGCTGGCATGTAAAGACCCACGGTAAGTGAAGCTTTTGTTCTTGCTTCTTTCCTTACTCGAGTCTCTTCTTTCCTTGTCGCATAACTTTTTCCCTTTTGATAGGGTTCTCTACTCATGTGGTGTCTACTTCATCTATCGCGAAGATGTCTTTGGCTCATGACCAAGAGATTATTGTTGGTTCGTCTTCCTCGAAGAGGAAGATTGGTGAGTCTCGTTCTGTAGAAGAAGAAGAAGAAGAAGAAGAAGAAGAAGAAGAAGAAGAAGAAGAAGAAGAAGAAGAAGAAGAAGAAGAAGAAGAAGAAGAGGAAGAAGAAGAAGAGGGTGCTTTAGTACACAGGCCACGGAGAAGGCAAGTGGTTTCAGATGATGAGTTTACACCCATGACCTTGCCTTCCATGCCTGTGGTTCAGCCCTCTACCTTTGAAGATTTTTCACATTCCCCCATTCATAAGTCTGTAGATTACTTGTTCCATGAAGGTTTTGACCTTGCTCCTGATGATGTCCTTTTGGTTGTTGTGTTTCCTTCTTCTTTAAGAGAAGCTATCTCATATGCTCCTTTGGCAATTACGACTTCTGTTGTTGCTTTGCCCATGGCTTCCTCAACTCTTCAACCCTCCGTGCATGCTGCTTTGCTCGTGGGTTCTCCAGCTCCTCAACCCTCTGTGCATGTTGCTGCTTCATCTCTGCTTGCTTCCATGCCTTCTGCTAAGGAAGTAGAGTCTTCCAGGCAAGAGATGCGACAAGTGGTAATAGAGCTTCCGGCGGAGGGGAATATTTTCAAGAAAACAGGTGAGCCCGAAGTGTGGCTCAAGCCTTTGATGGTCCCACTGAGAAAGCCAAGCTAGCCAGCCATAGTGCTTTTACATGGGCCAATGAAGTTGTGCATACCTCTTCGAAGGTATTATTTCCCGTAAAACAATCCTTTTCATATTATATTTTCGTAAAACAATTGATTTTCATGTTATTTTAACTTCCATAAATCTCAAAGAAATAAAACTACGTATAACAGGATTTCACCACATATAAAACGTTACAACAAAGAACAGAAGGCATACTGTGGGCTCTAAAATTACCCAACATGACACAATAACCGCTACGTACGGACTCTCGCCACTTTGTACGTACCTTGCCCCCAAAACAACCACGCATAGCATATATATATATATCACCTATGGGGGACAATCCCTCTTACGAGGTTAGAAAGGAGACTCACCTCGTGTCGAATCTACCTCTCGCACCAAGAACGCGCTTGCAACTCCGCACTCTACACCCAAGAACTTGTAAGTGGAGTAGGAAAAATCTGTATGATATTTTTGGAAAAGAATTCACCGTATTCCCTTCGAATTGCAAAACCCCACGTTAATTTGAATAGTTGAAGGTCTTGGGCGTTGTTTATATGACATTTGTTTGTAACACATAGTATTTACGTTTGATTCTTCATCAGATGCCTTCAACCCTTAACAATCCACCCATTGAAAAGATGTGAAGCACAAAGATTTGTAGCACACGCATTTATCACATTCCATTTTAGAACAGCATAATGAGCAGGTGTAGTGGAGAGTGATAGCCAAAGCACAAAGACAAACGTTCACAAAGACAAACATTGAGCAAGAATTAGTTTCTTCAAAATGTGGACCTAAATACATTGTTGCAAAATGATGTTTATAAGCCAATTAGTCATACAACCACCACATAGTCCATAATTATTTAAATCTTGCCACCTATTCTTCAATGACTTAAGAGTCATAAAGTTTAGAGGTTGAAACGTATGTTTGAGGGTGGTTTAATGTTTATCCAATAGTTTTTAATTAATTAGGATAATATCCCATTACCCAATAATTAACCAATTACTCACACAATTAAAAATTATTTTTACTTACTTAAAATTATACTTATTTTTAATATACTTTTATATAAGTACTTTATACATTATACCACCATAGTCATATGATACCTTGCATGGTACTAGTCCATAATTATCGAGTATTTTAGCTCGGGCCGTATTTTATTCCAAAATTTCAAACCTCGACGAAACTCATTTTTTTCCGATTTGCTTACCCTCTCACATTCATAAATTTACTTATTCCTTGTTTGAAATATCGTGATACTTATAAATTCAAAATAAATCTCATTTAGGGAAACGGGTTCCGACAACGCACAACGACCGGTCGGGTTGTTACAGTTAATCACAAGTCCCTGTGGGTACGATATGTGGACTTACAATCCTATNTTAATTTCATAGTTTACTATTCTAGATTAATTTTAGTTAAATATTCATACTTTAGTGTTCGCTTGAATAGATTAATTGTTTGGGTTTAATTTAGTTGATAGTTAATCACAAGTCTCTGTGGGTACGATATCTGGACTTACAATCCTATATTACTTGTCGACCACGTATACTTGCGTGTGCGTTTGGGACCAACAAGTTTTTGGCGCCGTTACCGGGGAACTTAGAAATTAACTATTCTACTAGATTGAATTTTTACTTTTGTCTATTTAAGTCTTTTTTTTATATCTTAATTTAATATTTTATTATCTTTCTTGACATGGCATCTTGGAATGATAATTGGTCGAATAGTGGTTATTCTTATTATGACGATCCTTGTCCATATTGTGGAGGACCATATATGTGGCAATATTGTCCATCTCAATCTAATGTGTGGAATTTTTGTAATGTGTATGGTTGTCAGGGTGGCCACTGGGATGGTTGTCCTAATTTTTATTATCCTCCTTAGAGCTTTTATTGTAATGTTTCTAATAATGTTAATGAGTTTGATAGGAGCAAGGAAGTGGAGGATATGGAAAGCGTGGCTCGTATTATGGACTTGATGAGACAAGCAGCAGAGCAACAGAACATGATAGCTGAGCAACAAGTTCTTGACGCCTTAGCTATCAAAAGAATCCAGGTTAGAGTGGATGAATTAATGGCCAATTTTCAAGAAGAACCTCAACTCGACGAAGAGAGCGAGTTCCCACCAGAAGATAATTTTGAAGAAACAGATATAATGAGCCAATCTTGGCCAGAGGAACAAGCTCAACTAATAACATCTCATGAGTTTCTTCGTGATGGTCTTTCAAATATGACAAAGCAACTGATAGAAGGAAGAACTGAGCTCAGGCAAGAGATAGACCAATTTGGCTCAGATATCCATGACATGCAGGATCAATTGAATAAAAAGGTTGAGGTGTCTGATGCCCTACCATCAATATTTGTGGATAATGGCCAGCTTGTAGAGTGGAAAGAGGAAATCCAAATATTCGGCCAAATTATTAATGGTGTCAAGGTTGATGAAGAGAATAAAGNTAATGCAGTTTTAGAATTGGAGCGTATTGGACCTCATTCTAAACACTTTTCAACATTGTGTTTGGTTGGCGACATGGGAATTGATCCAGTCGAGCATATAGAGGAGTCAATGGATGAGGAACAAAGTGTTTATATTCTGAAATTTATGATGCCAATGAGACAAAATGGCATCCCTCACCTAAGGGCCAAGAAGTGCAAGATGTGATACCTATTGCTTGGTTCCTTCATTTTTACACCATCACCCCATGAACGTGACAGAAAAATTGATGCAAAATTGGGGACGCAATTCATATCCTGAAAGTGGAAAGAAAAGTGGTGAACTAGCAGAGTCGTGCCACGACTATAAATAAGGCGCTTGTTGGGAGGCAACCCATCCTGTATATCTTTTATTTTTTAATTTTTTTTAAGTGTCGAGTTTTGTGTTGTTTTTTATTTTGCAGGGTAGGGGAAGTATGAGTACCCAAAAGTTGAAGCTGCGGGGCATGTTTGAGCTTAAGTGTGGGGTCATCCCGACTCTAAAGATTGAAAATCATGTCCGAGCTAGGCCCGAGAGGGTCTCAGGGAGTATTTCTCACCCTTGTTTTAATGTTTCTCTTTGTGATCATGAATTGAGGACTATGCATAACATAAGTGTGGGGTGGGGAAACTACTTTCTGAGATGTAATTGTATAAAATTATTGGTTTTTTTTTTAGAAAAATCTTGGACTTTCCCAACGATGGATCTGTTGGACAATTTTCTTGAGGGATAAAGTCCGATTAAAAATAAATTCCAAAAAGAATTTTTGTTTTTTTAGGATAGGTAGGGAGTATCCCTTTGTTTTTCTTTGGGCACCGATTCTTTTCCGAGGGTGTAGCTTGAACTGGGCACTTTAAATTTTTTTTAGAGTAGTTAGGAAGAAACAGAGTAACTCTGAGATACCCATTGACATGTTTGGTGCCCGCATATTAGGTTCTGACATATATTCTGTTTTTCCTTATATTTGGTTTGACATGGTGATGCCTGAATAAAAATAAATAGCCTATTTTGTGATGCCTTAGCTCAGTTGTTTGACTTGTATACTACATAGTGCAATATTGCTTAATTCTCTCAATTTTGTGTGCCTGCTTGACTTGAGAGTTGACTAAAACCGTTGTGATTGAGTCATGTGCAATGTGTGAGTGAGGTTTAGTGATTTTCTATGCTATCCTGTGTAGTCTAGAACTTGCCCCGTGTGTTAATCGAAGCGAAAATTGTAGGTTATGCTAGCCTAGGAGATGATGTAGGCATTTTCTTGCTTGATCATATGTGCTTGTCACATGAAAATTAAAAATTTCCATTGCTAGACCCTTTGAGCCGTTTGACCTTTTCTTTGGTACCCACATTACAAGTTGTACCCCTATTTTGTTCTTAAATTGAGATTTTTGCACATTTTTGTGACGACCCAAAGGGTCATCACCTATGTTATTACCCACCCCGTACTTCCGAGGCCTTGAAAACCTCATTTGTAATTGCCTCGATTTGGGGGCGCAGTCCAGGCGTGTAGCCGGACATCTTAAATATGAAATTATGTGAAAAATGCTAAGATTTGATATTAAAAATGAATAAATTTAACTTCGGTCAATATTTTGGGTAAACGGACCCGGACCTGTAATTTGACGGTCCTGGAGGGTCCGTAGGAAAATATGGGACTTGGGCGTATGCCCAGAATCAAATTCCGAGGTCCCAAGCCCGAGAAATAAATTTTTGAGTAAAATTGTTTTCTGAAAATAATTAAGGAAATTGAAAATGAAATCTGATTAGAAAGTAATGGTATCAGGCCTGTATTTTGGTTCCGGCGCCCGGTA
The DNA here is from genome assembly GCA_005239525.1 of Nicotiana knightiana. NCBI lineage: Eukaryota > Viridiplantae > Streptophyta > Magnoliopsida > Solanales > Solanaceae > Nicotiana > Nicotiana knightiana. The sequence goes on along the minus strand of ML417100.1, from coordinate 51,458 downwards.
CAGGTCTTATATATGTTTTAAACACTTTCTGTAAAGTTTGGTTGAAATCGAATTTCGTTTGTCGTGTTTCGGACTAAAAATGGAAATTTGATGTTTTATGAAATTTTGATAGAATTTATGGATTTTGATGCTTAATTCGATGAATATGATGTTATTTTGGCGATTTGATCGCACGGGCAAGTTCATAGGAAGTTTTTGAGGTAGTGTGTATATTTGGTTTGGAGCCCCAAGGGCTCGGGTGAGTTTTAGATAGGCCACAGATTTCATTTTTGAACTTGGAAAATCTGCTGGTGTGTCTAATATGCAGGCTTCGCCATTGCGAAGCCAGCATCGCAAATGCGAAGATGCACTGGCTGGCAGTGATCGCAAATGCGAAGCCAGCATCGCAAATGTGAACAGTGCACAGTGATCGCAAATGCGAACTTTGCTTCTCAATTCCCATGTCAGGGGTGTTCGCAATTGCGAACCCCTGTTCGTATTTGCGATGCCAACCAGTAGCCTTCCCTGTACAAACCGAGTTTTTACTTCACATTTCATATTTTCTCAAACTCAACACTCTTAGGCGATTTTTCCAAAGAAAAATACTCTTCCAAATCAGCTGTAAGTGGTTTTTACTCATTTCTTTCAATCATTAACATCATTTAACATGTTTTCAACTTAAAATCAAAGATTTTCATGGGTGAAATTGGGTGATTTGGGTAGAACTTAGGTTTTTTCTAAAATTGGGGTTTGCATGGGTGATTGACCTCCAATTTGAGTGATTTTTATATGGCTAGACTCGTGAGAGTTCGAGGGTTCTGAAAATGTAAAATTTACTCGACTCGGATATGCTGGCCTGAGGGGTGTTTTGGTCATTTCACCTAATTTCGCGTCGTAACCTTGAATTGAATAGTAGAATCAGTTGCATGAGATGTTATGTACGGTATGAAATTTATTTGAATAGATTTGGGCAATTTGGAGCCGGATACTTGTGGCAAACGTGTGGTTTTGGGTTGATTGCTATACTTCGGACCCGAGGTAAGTGTTCGGTCTATCCTTAACTTGAGGGAATAGGAGTTGAGTCTTGTTTGCTACTTGCTAATTGTAGAGTACGATGTATAGGCATGGTGACGAGTATCTATACATTAGCGTCTAGCATGACCGTGAGTCCTTATATTGTGAATATTCTGGTTTTGTGGTAATTTCCATGTTTAATTGATGATTTCTATATGTTGTGAAGAATATGTGGAGGGAATTGTATCATGTAAACTCTGTTGGAGCATTTTCTCAATTTGTAACGAATAACGAAGAAATATGAGATATTACGTCTTTGGAGCATTGGCTAAAATTGTGAAATGAATAATGAAGAATTATGAGATATTACATCCTTTGGAGCGTTGGCTCAAGTGATAGAGTAAATTATGAAATGAAAGTGAAAGAAAGAGAAAGAATTACTAAAATATACCCTTGCCGGGTCATTGTTGCTTTTGATATTGTCTCCCTTGCTGGGATGTTGAGATTACTGTTATTGTTCCCTTGCTGGGATTTAATTGTTTTAATTGATTGTTACCTTGCTGGGATTTAATTGTTGAATTATTGTTCCCTTGCCGGGATTTCTATTCCTATTCTGTTTACTCCCTTGCCCTTGTTTGTGATTTCTGTTTGGGTGAGGAAGAGTGTTAAAGCACAAAGGGTGATGCCCTGCACTGTTTTCTATTGTAAGGAAAAGTGTAAAGCACGAAGGGTGATGTCGTGCCATGATTCCTATTAAAAGCACGAAGGGTGATGACGTTCCATGATTCCTATTAAAAGCACGAAGGTTAATGCCGTACCATGATTTATATTAAAAGCACGAAGGTTAATACCGTGCCGATATAGTAAGGTAAAAGCACGAAGGGTGATGTCGTGCACCTGTCTTAGTGAGAATGAGAGTAAAGCACGAAGGGTAATGTCATGCACTTGTCTTGGTGAGAATGAGAGTAAAGCACGAAGGATGATGCCGTGCACTTGTTTATTCCCTATTGTTACTCTGATACTAGTCGGTTACCTTGTTCTGTTACTTAAATAAGTGTTTTCTTTTCCCTTTTGTACCCTGGCATGTTTTCCCGTAATTGTACTTAACTGTTTACTTCCCGCCGTTATTTCTATACATACGTGTATTTGAACTGCACATGTTTATTTGGTAGTCTGGTTCTAGCCTCGTCACTATTTCGCCGAGGTTAGGCTGCGCACTTACTCATTACATGGGGTCGGTTATACTGATGCTACACCTGCACTTCTTTATGTTGTGGAGATTACACAGCCGGACCCGGAGGACATCATTAGTGGGAGTGTCTTCCAGGTCATCATAGAGGCTTCAAGGTATACCCACTGGCATTCATGGGCCTTGGCGTCTCTTCCATCCCCTTGTCTTCGATACTGTCTTGTTTTTCCTTTAGTTTCAAAGGCATACATGTATTTCCTTTCAGACTTGTATTTAGCACTCTTAGACAGTTCGTGAGTTTGTGACTCCAGGTTTTGGGAAATTTTGCGTCAATATATTGTGACTGTCTTTACTTAGCATAAAACTGTAATTATTCCGCTGATTTAATTTTGAAGTGTTTTAGCTTATTCTGAAAAGTTGAGATTTTCATGCTAGTTTAGCTATATACGTTGGCTTGTCTAGCAGGTTCAATGTTAGATGCCATCACGACCCGATAGTGGGGTTTCGGGGCATTGACAAGTTGGTATTAGAGCTCTAGGTGGCTTAGGTCTCACAACTCACAGACAACTTGGTAAAGTCTGAGGGATCGGTATGGAGACGTCTGTATTTATCCCCCAGAGGCTGCAAAGTTAGGAATAACTCCACATTTCTTCATCTCCATCATGTGAATTTATTCTATCATTGATGATTGAACTTGCCTACACTTGTCCTCTCACTAATCTCGACAACACGCGAAACGTCTACGACCGAACCAGAGATGAAGCACCAGTGATAGCTACGATCAAGGGAAGAGACAGAAGCAGAGCGCAGTCTAAAGCTCGAACATCAGCACTTATTGTACAGTCTCAAATGGATCTAGATGCGGATGTTCTAGCTCAGTCAGTATATGTTGGACTTGTTCAGACTACAGAAGGATTTATAGCTACTCCATGGTTGCAGGATGCACTAGTCCGTTTATTGAGGTTGGACAAGTTACCGAACAAGTTTCACTCCATTTCAGTGGTATATATTTTGAAGACCTAGATGATTTTCTTGACCCCTTCCATGAAGTATTGCACACCATGGGAATAAGTGAAGGGCAACGAGGTTGATTTATATGAGCTGTGAAGTTTAACATCGTGGATTATCAGGTATTGTGCCCTATGACTTCGTGCCACGTGGGGGAAGTCCACTGCCAAGGAATAGATTGCGAAGCCGCGTGTCATATCATTTTGGTTTGGAATGTATAAAGCTGGGAATTTCGGACAAACTCATGACAAGTTGATACTTAATGTCGGCTGGTGGTAGAAATTGCACTAGACTTGGGAGAGTCATATTTCATCAGAGCACTCAGGCTATGTGCCCCATTGCAGCTACAACTTAACTACATGACAACCTAGGGAAAAAAACTGAGTCGGAATGTCGAAAGTAGAGGTTAGATTCCTAGAGGTGGAGACCCAGTCTATTGATATATTTTCTAAGGTATGGATGAGGTCGTTAGATTACATGATTTCACTAAAAGGATAATCTCTAATTGTTATAAAGTAATGATTTTCTGAACTTAATTCGGTTATGCTTATTTAGTAAAATTCTTCTAATATGCTCCTCTTTCAGTCGAGCTTCGTAACTCAAAAAAAATCTACTTATGTGAATACTTGTATTGAGAAATTCTTTGGGGTTAACTGTGTTTACCATTACGTGTTGAAATTTTTCTTAACGAAAAATATTTAAATGAAGGAAATGGAACGTTTCGAGTGGCACGATATGCATATTACTTGTGATTCAGAATCGAGGACGAGATCCTCACGTGTTGAAATGATTTGGCATATTTAGACCGGACCTCGAGTCGTGGTGGAAGTTATGTAAGGATGAGATCCTTGTGATGGAAATTCTTGTGTTTAAATTCTCCCTTGTGAATTACGAGAATTAAATTCTGTTTCTTTTTACTAGAGGTACTGGTAGGAAGTCATGCTTTTTAAAGACTTATGTATAAATATAAGAGTAATAATAATAGTATTAATTCATTAATAAATAAACTAATTAACCATCTGTGCGTAATTCGCTAAATCCGTGCTATAATTATGGAGCCTTAACTTACCAGGTAGGCGCCGCTCCAGGTGGCGTTAGATGAGGCACATTATTTTGGGTAATTATGAACTCTTCAAGCATCATATCTCGATATCAGTATTGTGAAGGAATTGGAGGAGCAGTTACAGGATTTGTTGGTTAAAGGCTTCATTAGGCCTAGTTTTTCCCCTTGGGGTGCTCCAGTGTTGTTTGTGAAGAAAAAGGATGGCTCGATGAGGATGTGCATTGATTACCGGCAATTGAACAATGTTACAATCAAGAATAAGTATCCACTGTCGAGGATGGATGATTTGTTCGATCAGCTTCAGGGTGCCAGGGTATTTTCGAAGATAGACTTGAGATCTGGCTACCATTAGTTGAGGATTAGGGGATCCGATGTCCCTAAGACAGCTTTCCACACTCGGTACGAGCATTACGAGTTCTTAGTCATGTCGTTTGGGTTGACGAATGCCCCAGCAGCTTTTATGGACTTGATGAACCGAGTGTTCAGGCCTTATTTGGACTTGTTCGTGATAGTATTCATTGATAATATATTGATATAATCTCGTACTCAAAAGGAGCACGAGCAGCATCTCAGAGTGGTTCTTCAGACTCTGAAGGATATTCAGCTTTATGCAAAGTTTCGAAGTGTGAGTTCTGGTTGAGTTCAGTTGCATTCCTGGTTCATGTCGTGTCAGCAGAGGGTATTCAGGTTGACTCGAAGAAGACTTCAGCAGTCAGAGATTGGCCTAGACCCACCACAACTACAGAGATCCGGAGTTTCTTGGGCTTAGCAGGTTACTATCGTCGGTTCGTGGAGGGGTTCTCATCTATTGCAGCCCCGATGACCGGGTTGACCCAGAAGGGTGCCCAGTTCAGATGGTCGGACGAGTGTGAGGCGAGCTTTCAGAGGCTCAAGACAGCTCTGACTACGGAACTGGTATTGGTTTTGCCCACAGATTCAGGGCCTTATATAGTCTATTGCGTTGCTTCCCGTATTGGGCTTGGTGCAGTATTGATGCAGGATGGCAAGGTCATTGCTTATGCTTCAAGGCAGTTGAAAATTCAAGAGAAGAACAACCTGGTGCATGATTTAGAGTTGGCAGCCATTGTCCACGCACTGAAGATTTGGACGCACTACCTGTATGGCGTGGCATGTGAGGTGTTCGCTGATCATAAGAGCCTTCAGTACTTGTTCAAGCAAAAGGAGTTGAATTTGAGGCAGAGAAGATGGTTGGAGTTGTTGAAGGATTACGATATTACCATCTTATATCACCCGGGGAAGGCTAATGTGGTGGCTGATGCTTTGAGTAGGAAGTCAGCTAGTATGGGCAGTCTTGCTTTTATTCCGGTCAGTCAGAAGCCACTTGCTTTGGATGTTCAGGCTTTGGCCAATCGATTTGTGAGGTTGGATATTTCTGAGCCTAGTCGAGTGTTGGCTTGTACGGTCACTCGTTCTTCATTATCGGAGCGTATCCGTGATCGGCAGTTTGATGATCTCCATTTGTGTGTCCTTAGGGACACAGTGCAGCGCGAAGTTGCCAAGCAGGTGACCTTAGATGATTATGGTGTTTTGAGATTACAGGGGCGAGTTTGTGTGACCAATGTTGATGGGATTCGAGAGTTGATTTTAGAGGAGGCCCATAGTTCCCTATACTCTATTCATCCGGGCACCGCAAAGATGTATCAGGATCTGCGGCAGCATTATTTGTGGCGTAGAATGAAGAAGGATATTGTGGCATATGTGACGCGGTGTTTGAATTGTCAACATGTTAAGTATGAGCATGAGAGGCTTGGTGGTTTATTTCAGAGGATTGAGCTTCCCGAGTGGAAGTGGGAGAGGATCACTATGGACTTTGTTACCGGCTTTCGTTGACCCGGAAGAAGTTCGATGCAGTTTGGGTCATTGTTTATTGGCTGACCAAGTCAGCGTATTTCATTTATGTGGCAGTCTCCTATTCATCCGAGAGGTTAGTTGAGATCTATATCCGGGAGATTGTTCGCCTTCATGGTGTGCCGGTATCTATCATTTCGGACCTAGGCGCTCAGTTTACCTAGCGTTTCTGGAGGGCAATTCAGCGAGAGATAGGCACCCAGGTGGAGTTGAGCACATCATTTCATCCTCAGACGGATGGGCAGTCCGAGCGGACTATTCAGATATTGGATATGCTCCGGGCTTGTGTCATTGACTTTGGAGGATCATGGGATCAGTTCTTGCCTTTAGCAGAGTTTTCCTACAACAACAACTACTAGTCGAGTATCCAGATGGCTCCTTATGAGGCTTTATATGGTAGGCGGTGTCGATCTACGGTTGGATGGTTTGAGCCGGGAGAGGCTCGGCTGTTGGGTACAGATTTGGTTCAGGAGGCCTTGGACAAGGTCAGGATCATTCAGGACAAGCTTCGTACAGCTCAGTACAGGCAAAAGAGTTATGCAGTTCGTAAGGTTCGAGATGTGGCTTTCATGGTTGGTGAGCGAGTATTGCTCCGAGTGTCGCCTATGAAGGGTGTGATGAGATTTGGGAAGAAGGGCAAGATTAGCCCTAGATTCATTGGTCCGTTTGAGGTTCTTGATCGTGTGGGAGAGGTGGCTTATAGACTTGCATTTCCACCTAGCTTATCAGCCGTACATCCAGTCTTTCATGTGTCCATGCTTCGGAGGAATCACGACGATCCAGCCCAAATGAGTACATCAAGAAGAATAGATTACACAACTCCAAAAAAATTAATAGAACAAAAAATAGAAGAAATAAAACCACATCATTATTATATAACAGGAATACTGGACCAAAGGAAATATTTAATATCAATAAATACAGGACAAGAAGAAAATTATGTTATAAGAGAATTAATACTAGAAAAAGAAATAGTAACGAATGAACAACAATGTTCAGAATTACCAAAATCACTAAGAAAAATTGAAGAAACGACTGAAAAGAATTAATTATTGGAGGAATACCAATATTAATAAATTTCAAAATATATCAAGGAGATAAAAACATTACACTAGGAATAAAGTGGTTTATCCTCTTTCATTTTCGTATATGAAATTTATCATATATGATTGGTTTATTTCTTGTAGATTAATCTTATAGGCATGGAGCTCATGAAGAGGATCTCAAATACGGATAAGGAGACAAAAGAGTTGCAGGCCGATGCTGATAATTGGAAAGCATAGTATGATAGCCTAAGGATTGACATGGATGCTTTAGAAGAGGAAAAGAGTACCTTGAAGCGGCAGATGAGGCTCATGGCGGCAGAACTGGCAGAAAAGAAGGCTTCTTCCAGTCAGGCTGATAAAGACAAGAGTGTTCTGGAGTCCTCATTTGCTGAGCAGCTGTCCCGCGCCTCAGAGGAGATTAGAGACTTGAAAAACATGTTGGAGCAGAAGGAGGAATACTCAGTCGAGCTCGTGCAATCACTCACTCGTACTCAAGAGGACCTTCCTAAGGCTTTAGATAAAGTTCAAGCTCTGGAGGAGTCGATTGTACCATTAAGGGCCGCCTATGAAGCTGCTGAAATGGAGAAAGACAGATTGAGAGCTGAGCTTTAAGTATGGGCAAAAGATTATGAAGATCTTGAGTAGGTGGCTGCTGTCGATGTGAGTCGGGCGTATATGAATTCTCGCCTTGACTCATTGACGAAAATGAGTCAAGAGGGTTTCGACCTTAGTGCTAAAATAGCTAAAACTAAGGACGCCATGGAGAAGGCTCAACAAGGTCATAATCTCTCTTCACCTGATGGAGATACTCCTGCTGCTCGTCCCTCTTCATCCCTAGTTGCTCCCGCTACTTCTGCCAGTGAAGTCAAGCCCTCTCCAGAAGAAGTTTAAGAAGTTGGTTAACCCATTTTTTTCTTCCTTTGTCTCAATTGGTGGTTATCCCTAGTCCCATCGGGGGTAAGTTTGTATCTCTTTAAAGTCTCCAAATGACAACTTAGGGGAATCTCAATGTATAAAAATTATATACGGCTAACTATAAGTTAATACTTAGTTTTTACTTAGCCGTTTTAATATATTCATGCTAGTATGACTTTTGTTGAGTTTCTGTTTCACTCTTTAAATCTTTTGCATGCTTCATTTTTCGAGGTTTTAATTTTACCTCTGAGTTTTGCATATAGAATGATTTAGATTACTCGTACCTTTTTGCAATAGGCACGGTGTCATATTAAATGTGTGCCTTTTGGAGTAGGCATAATTTATAGAAGAGGACCTTTTTTTATCGACAATTAATGAAGAAGGCGTATCAACTTCATTAAGGCGTAATAATGCAATAAAGTGATAGGAATTTTACACATGTTTAATAGTGTTTCCAAGGAAAGCTTTTTTTTTTTGTTTGAACTTCCATGACATTTTACATGTGTTTTGATTATCGTCTAAAACTCATGTTGCAACTATTTTTGTTTAACATATTTGATACACACTTATATTTCGTAACTGTTTTTCATAGGTAACAATTTTTCGATATTAATACAAGGGAACAACTGTTTTTCACTAGTAACAGTTTTTATAAAGATTGGGGTTTCTACCCGCAACTGTTTTGTTGGAAACAATTTTCTAATAAGTACGAGGGAAATTTTTTCTTATTCGTAACTTTTTTATTTGATAACAGTTTTCTATATGAGTACAAAGTTTTCGTAACTGTTTTTAATCATAATAGTTTTTGAATGAGTACACTGATGATGATCTTTTACCCCTAACTGTTTTTGTTACAGTAGTTTTGAATAAGTATAAAGATGTACATTTCTTCCTCGTGACTAATATTTCGCCTTTCAACATGAACATGTTCGAAGGTTTTTTGCATTCTTGCATTAGGCTTTGTATTTGGATGACTCTTTTTGATCTCTGTCGATTCTGCTCGTATCACTTGTCTTGTTGGGTAGATGGGTCTTCTGGCTCGAGCTTTTGACTTACTGATAGTCTTCTTTGCTTCGTCTTAGTCTTCATACTGTATAGTCCCCCAAGTCTTTGATCTTTGAAGAATGAGATCTCGAGCACTTGATTATTCCTTCCTTGTGGTCCTTTTCCTGAAAAGGAAAAACATTCTGGACTCGAAGGTATATAATTTTTTAGATGATGACTGCTTAACCCTTTAAAACGTCCATAAGAAAGTATAACCCTAGACCGGGAGTTGTGTTATTTCCTCGTGTCTTTGCAGGTCTAATATCATCATCTGGTGATGGGTTAGCTTTATGCCTATCATCTAAAAAAGTTAGTAAAAAATTTTAAATGTTCAAAATAAAATCAAACGTGTGATACCTGACCGGGGGTATTTCTTTTCCTTAGAAGTAATACTTCTTTAGGTGGATGGCGTTCTAGCTTGTTGGTAGAACTCTGCTGTCCATAGCTTCCAACTCATAGGCGCCCTTCCCAGCTATACCTCGGATTTTATAGGGTCCTTCCCAGTTTGGATTTAGCTTTCATGCGCCTGCTTCCTTCGTTGATTGAAAGAATTTTTTGAGGACGAAGTCCCCAATCTTGAAGTACCTGAGATGAGCTTTACGGTTGTAATAATGCTCTATGATTTGTTTTTGAGCTGCCATCCGTATCAGTGCTGCTTCTCTCCGTGGTTCGAGCATGTCCAGGTTGGTCCTCGATTCGTCGTCGTTTGCTTCCTCCATGGCTGTTGCGAACCTTATGCTTGGTTTGCCAATCTCCACAATTATTAAGGCTTCCGAGCCATAGACCAGTGCGAACGGGGTTTCTCCCGTGGCTGTTTTTGAAGTTGTTCTATATGCCCATAGTACCGCTGGTAACGCATCAGACCAGCTTTCTTTGGCTTTATCCAGCCACTTATTTAGATTGTTGATGATGACCTTATTCGTTGACTCAACTTGACCATTAGCCACGGGGTGGTATGGCTTTGAAGTGATCTGTTTGATTTGCCAGCTTTCGAAGAATTCTGTGATTTGCGAACCTATGAATTGTTGGCCATTATCGCACATGATTTTCTTTTGGTATTCCAAAGCGGCATATTATGTTTCACCATAAGAAGCTTTTAAATTCCTTTTCTTGCATTTATTTGAACGCTTCTGCCTCTACCCATTTTGTAAAATAGTCAGTTAGCATGAGCAAAAATCGTACCTGTCCTTTAGCTATGGGAAGAGGTCCCACTATGTCCATACCCCATTTCATGAAAGACCATGGAGATATTATTGGATGCAATAATTCCGCTGGTCGATGCATGTTATTGGCAAACCTTTGGCACCTATCGTATTTGGATACGAAGTTCTCGGCTTCTTCTTCCATCTTAGGCTAATAGTATCCTGCTCTGATTAGGGTTTTCACTAAGGATCTCGCCCCTAAGTGATTTCCATAGTGTCCTTCGTGGACTTCTTTCATCACAAATTCCGTTTGGTTAGGTCCGAGGCATTTAGCTAGGGGTCCTCCGAACATCTTGCGATAAAGCGAGTTGCGAATAAGGCAATATCGTGCAACTTTGCGGCGGAGTGCTTGAGCTGCTTTCCTGTCTTCAGGTATGGTGCCATTCTGCAAAAAATTAAGAATTTCTTTTCTCCAGTCCCGGGTTTAGTTGTTGAAAGTTACCTCATTGCTGTCCTGGTCGATCACTGAGTGGAATAGTTGGATGACAATTGCATTGTCTTTGTTTGTTACTTCCGTGACTACTGCGAGGTTAGCTAATGTATTTGCTTCTGCATTTTCCTCTCTAGTTATTTGCATTACCTTCCATGTTTTGAATTGTCTCACGAGCTCTCGTGCTTTTTCAAGATACTATTGCATTCGGGTCTCTCGAGCAATGTAAGTCCCCTATATCTGATTTACTACCAGTCGGGAGTCGCTGTTGATCACGATTTTCTCGATTGAGAGCTCATGTGCGAGTTCAAGCCCTGTAATAACAACTTCGTACTCTGAATCATAGTTAGTTATAGGATAACACTTGATAGCTTGCCGTGTCTTTTCACCCGTGGGTGATATTAAGACTATGCCTAAGCCGGCACCTTTTATATTTGAGGAGTCATCGGTGAATAGGGTCCATAGGCCATTAGCACCGTTAAAAAGTTGTAACTCCTTTCCTACTTGAGGGATAATGCTATTACTAAAGTCAGCAACAAAATCAGCTAGTATTTGAGACTTAATTGCAGTCCTAGGCTGATAGATTATTTCATGCTCACTTAATTCTATGGACCACTTGGCTAATCTTCCTGACAATTCCTGTTTATGCAAAATATTTCTGAAAGGATATGAAGTCACAACGGTGATTAGGTGACATTGAAAATATGGTCGTAATTTTCTAGATGCCATTATTAAATCTAAGGCTAACTTTTCCAGATGTGGATATCTAGTCTCAGCATCTAGCAAAGTTTTACTTACATAATAGATAGGTGATTGCTTACCTTTTTCCTCTCTTACCAGTACTGCATTTACAGCAATTTCTGAAACAGCCAGGTAGATGTACAATCTTTCCCCTTCTTTTGGATTTGAAAGTAGCGGTGGTTTCGATAGATAAATCTCCAGATTCTTGAGGGCTTGCTGACATTCTTCAGTCCATTCAAACTGATTCTGCTTTTTGAGAACTAAGAAAATTTAAAACTTTTTTCGGAAGACATAGAAATAAATCTTCCCAAAGCTACTATTCTCCCTGTTAGTCTTTGAAATTTCTTTTTATTTGTTAAACTATTAGGCATTTCTTCTATAGCTTTAATTTGAGCGGGATTTACCTCTATTCCTCTGTTCGATACAAGGAAACCCAAAAATTTACCCGATTGCACTCCAAAAGCGCATTTTTTTGGATTTAGCTTCATATTATACATGCGTAAAATATCAAAAGTAGTAGAGAGATGCTGGAAATGGTCTTCTACTTCTGCTGATTTTACCAACATATCATCAATATAGACTTCAATCGTCTTTCCAAGATGTTCTTGGAACATTTTAGTCACTAACCTTTGATAGGTGGCTCCAGCATTTTTCAAGCCAAAAGGCATAACTTTATAACCGTAAGTCCCCCTGTTTGTAATGAAGGAAGTTTTTTCCTCATCTGAGGGATCCATTTTAATCTGATTATAACCAGAATACGCATCTAAAAGCTTAATAATCGATGACATGTTGTGGCATCAATCATTTGATCTATATGTGGCAATGTGAATGAATCTTTGGGGCATGCTTTATTTAAGTCAGTATAATCTATGCATACTCTCCATTTTCCATTCTTTTTAGGTACTACCACGGTGTTAGCTATCCATTTAGAGTACGTTACCTCTCGTATCGAACCAATCTTCAAGAGTTTATGTACCTCTTCATCGATCACTTGGTTCTTGAATGGTCATTTCTTCTGCTTAACAGGTACGAAGGATGGATCTTCATTTAGTTTATGAGTCATCACTTCTGGTGGGATGTCTGTCATATGTGAGTGGGACCACGCAAAGCAGTATGTGTTAGCCTTTAAATAATCAATTAACTTACCTCTTCGATCGGGGCCCAGCCTCGTGCCTACATACATTTTCTGTTCAGGCTTTTGTTCAAACAATGGAACAGCTTCGAGCTCTTCCGTAGTTGTTTTGATATGCTCCTCCTCCCTTGGTTCATGAATGACGTCCGGTCTAGAATCTGCATCCGTGTGATCTAATGCACCTTCCGTGCTAGCTTGATTCACCTTCTCGTAAGTATTTTCTTTCATACCTGTTTCATCAATAATACCTTCCGTACCTATTTGGGTAGTAATTTCTTCCATGCCTATTTGGGCGGTGTTACCTGTTTGGGAGATTTCTTTATCTCGTGATTCTTCCACCTTTATTTTTTGTTGTAGTGTACCACAAAGTTTATATTTCTTGCGGTTTGTTGATCGCCTCTAATTTTCTGAATGCCCCATTCAGGGGGGAATTTAATTACCTGATGCAAGGTGGAGGGTATTGCTTGCATGTCGTGGATCCATGGCCTTCCCACGATTACGTTATTAGCCATGTCAGTATCGATGACTTGGAACCTGGCACTTTGGATCACCCCCTCAGCATAAGTGCTAAGCTCAATTTCTCCTTCTGTTATAATTAGAGTTATCAAACCCTGATATGGCTCGTGCCCTTGGGATTACTTGATTCCCCAATAGCATTTCTTCCACGACTCTAAGAAAAATGATATTGACTTAACTACCAGGATCAATCAACACTCTTTTCATGTTAGTGTCATGAATAAGTAAAGATATTACTAGAGCATCGTTGTGAGGAAGAATTAATCCGCTGATATATGCATCATTAAAGGTTATATCGTCCTCTTCCATATTTTCATGAACCCGTTTTCCATGTGTAATTGTGAACTTTGTGGTCGTTTTGCAGACCACTCCGCTTACTTTTTCCCCTCCGTGTATCACGTTGGCGGTTCATTTTGGAGAAGGAGGCTTTGGGGGCTCTTCCTGTATGTTCCTCATATATGTATGTTTACCTTTATCACTAAACAATTCTTTTAAATAGCCCTATTTCAATAAATTTTCTACTTCACCTTGTAGAAATCTGCATTCTGCAGTCTTGTGCCCATGAGCGTTATGGAATTCACACTAGTGATCTGGGTTCCTTCTATTTGGATTTGATCGCATCTCTTTGGGCCACTTAACCTTGTTTCCCATGTTCCTCAATATTGAGACATGTTCGGTAGTACTTACATTAAAGGTATGATCCCCAATTCGGGTATTACCTCTAGGTCGTTCATCTTGATCTTTTCTGGATCTAGATGAGGATGAGACTACGTCTCTTCCTGGTGGTTTATAGTCTGATCTAGTGTTTCGAACCTGGGACGAATATCACGTCCCGAGGGTCTTAAGTAAGGATCGTACCTGTTTTTACCTGATCTTCTTTCTAATTTAGGACGTCTAGATCTGGAATGATCTTCATCTCTTGAACGAGCAATGATATCTTCTTCTATTCTGAGTTTAGTACTATACCTATTGTATACATCATTCCATGTTGTAGAGGGGAATTCTCTTAAACTTTCCTTAAGTCATCTCGTGGCTTCTGAGCTTTTATCGTTTATGTTACTTGCAAATGCCATGGCTGCCCAATTATCAGGCACCCTGTGTAATTGCATTCTTTCTCATTGAAACCTGTCTACAAACTCACGGAGTAGTTCCGTGTCTCTTTGTTTTATTTTGGATATGTCTTCCATTCTTTTCTCAACTTTTTGCGCACCAGAGTGTGCTTTTAAATGAATCTACAAGCTCAGCAAAAGAGTCAATAGAATTTTCATGGAGAAGAGAATACCAGGTTAGGTCTCCTTTGGTAAGTGTTTCCCCAATTTTTTTGACAAGGACTGATTCAATCTCTTGTTTTGTTAAGTCATTGCCTTTTACTCCTGTAGTGAAAGCAGTCACATGATCACGTGGGTCTGTTGTTCCATCATATTTTGGAATGTCAGGCATTTTAAACTTCTTGGGTATAAGGAAGGGTGCCGCACTTGGCTTCCAAGGTTGTTGAGAATACCTATCAACATCAATGCCTTTGATAATAGGCGGTACTCCAGGAATTTTTTCTATGCGATCGTTCTGCTCCTTCATCTATTTCTGCATGGTTAGCAGTAAATTTTGTAATTCTGAGTTATTAAATATGCCTGGTCTCGCTGCGAGAGATACATTAGGAGTATCTCCCCTTCCTGATTTTGCCAACCAAGATTGAGGATTTTCCATGGTGATGGTATTATTGGGGGGTGGTGTTGGTGGTGCAGGTAACGCTGCTGGTAATCCCCTCGCAAATTCTTGCAAAGCTTGGCTGACATACTCTGCAATCATTTGCTTTACTCGATCTTGTTCCACCGTTTGATCATTATTATCATTGTTGTTATTGGACCTTTTTGGGGATTGTTCCCTTGAACCACGTGGGGTTCTTGAAGGTGATGGAACTGGGGTTCCATGCCTTTGCTAGTTGTTGTCGTTGGAGTTCGACATAGTTTAGAGGATATCGCTTGAAAAGAAAACAAAGATTATCAGATTCCCGGTAACAGAACCAATTTGTTTAACCAAAAAATAAGATCCTTTGACTAAAGCTATTTCTAGGATGAACACAGGTTACTGATAATCAAGATAATAGAGAAAAACGAGTAATAGACAATATTGCAGAAATATTGAAAAGCAAAGTAGATTGTGTTCGAGAATCAGGTGCCTTTACAAGCTCTATTCCCCTCCCTTATATAGGAGATTCCTTCATGTAACGTACACTCTTGTTATGATTGCCCATTAATGACTAATGACTAATTATGACATTAATGGGGCATTACAAAGGATAACGGTAAGTGGGGTACGGTTACATAACGTACGAGTAATCAATTGTGGGTCCTTGAATCTGCTTGTAGCTTTGTCGAGATTCATTCTAACCGTGTCTCTTCCCTGTCTTGATCAGGTTGAGTTTCCCGTGGCTGATGAGCTCAAGGGTTTATTGAATCATGCCTCTCTGTTCCGTATCTCTTCAAAGAATTACATCCAGATTCGTGTTCTCCTGTGTCCACATAACTGGCTGAGTTGTCAGGAGTTGGCTTACGTGTGAAACTCTTTTTTACCAATACACTGAGCCCAAGCAGCTTCAGAATCCAAATCTACTGAAACGTCGTCCAATCTCATCAAGTCGATGATCATGAACGGGGAACAGTCAGAGGGAACATAAGAAGTTCCTCCTTGCTGTTTGGTAGGATTATGACCGTTGGTTTCGGCATGTTAGATGCTGCAAATCAAAGATTCTGAAGGGATAAGTTGAGCAAGTAAAAGAAATTTCTACTTTGAGCAGCAATATTATCATGTTTCCTTGTGGGTACATGGAGAAGTTATGGACATTGTGGTTGATTAAACAGGTGGAAAGATTTATAACTCCTTCTCCTGTAGCACTAGCATAGAGGGAAGTAAATGAGAAGCAGATTAGAATTATGAGTGGAAACATGTTTCTTGCAATTAATTGCTTGACCTCTCCGGAGGAATGCAGATATAGTAGACGCGAGCAGTTTGAGGACAAAAAAAATGTTATTGTATAGTTCCGGAGGGCTAAGCTACTTTAATTTACGGAGTGCTTAAAATTGATCCGTACTCAAATTATCAATATATTATTTTCTATATGTCCAACTATAGTCTCTGACTTCTCTCTAGAAAACTAGTGAGAGAAGGCCTATATTTCAATCAATCAATAACACCATCATGTCAGACAAGGAAAATTTAACACTAACAAATGAAGAAAGGACCTCAGCACACACAAGCGGAAGGAAGAAGACAATTTTTTGGACCCACAAGTAAGTTATCGAGACACAGTTACTCAAATTAACATTTTGTTTATGTGGATTTTGACTGTGACGAAGCCATTTTTTCAGCAACTTTGTTTGCTTCTCTGAAACAATGCTTTGTGATAACTTCACGTTGATCCTCACTTCATTGGCAATCCTCTAAGGAGTAGGCCAATTGCCATAAATGCAGTTATGTAGTAACAGGGAATCTGTATCACCAACAATAAGATTGAGCCTTTTTTGTAAGCTCTAGTTGATAGCAAACATTAGTGCACATGCTTCTGTCCAGTTACCAGTTCCATGCCCAAGAGGTTAGGCGAAGGCCTTTATAAATCTGCCCCTACAGTCTCTAATAACTCCTCCCGCACCACATTTACTATTTATACAAGAGCCATCACTATTAACCTTAACAAAAAGAATGGGAGGTTTGATCCATCTAATACATATGATTGATACTTCATTGAGATATATGTTGCTCCAGATGCACATGTTATTCCATTTTTCACCAAGCCTGACATTACCAATGTCATGACCCAAATTTCCAACTCACGGAATCATGATTGCGCCTAACACCACACCTGATAGGCAAGCCAATGTTAGAACTTGATTAGCCATTTTCCGTTGAATATTTACTTAAACACAATGAGACAATTTAAAATAAACTAAATCTAATAATTTCCAATAATTATAATCAGGAATAATATTCGATATGATGGAACGAACCACGATCTAAAACTAAATATATATATATCAAAGTTCTAGTGTCACAATTCACGAACTACTAAAGAGTACTACAAATAATGGGCCGGAAGAATTATATATATGTTTTTGAATGTAATAAAACAACAATTAAATAGTGTAAAGAAGACTCCAGGAGTCTGCGAACGCCATCATATCTACCTCTTGTCTCCAATGACAATGCGTAGCTACTAAAATCTCCTAACTCTGGCCGGTATATTGATCTGCACAAAAGAGTGCAGAGTGTAGTATCAATACAACCGACCCTATGTACTGAGTAACTGCCGAGCCTAACCTCGACGAAGTAGTGACGAGGCTATGGCGGGGCATTAACAATATAACCTGTGAACAATATATAATAAAGCAAGAACAAAATAATAATAATAAAATAAATAACCAGTAACTTGCAACAACAAATAAAAATAAATCAGATAACTCTTTTTAGATATCAACAATAATCAACTCCTCAAAATTTCCAAGTTTCTATTTAAATCACAGTAAAAATCAAAGTGTGAAAACCTTTTTAATAAAACCGGAGTTTTCCAAATCCTTATTCTTGAAAATCAATAAAACATAAATATTCTCCCCTATCACTTCTTGTTGCGGCGCGCAACCTGCTCCCACCTGTCCACACTTATTGCTCCTCCCTATATATATATCACCTTTATTTCTCATGTTGTGGCGTGTAACCTAATTCCACCTGTCCACCCTTATCACTCCTTGTTGCAGCGTGCAACCCGCTCCCACCAGACATATCATATCAGTTTATTTACGAAAACTTTCATAATTCAGGCCAAGCCTTTCATAACATTTTTGCATCAACAATTGTATACAGACGGTGTGAAAGTCATAAACTTCATCAATTATCATTTCACAACGAAACCAACCGGAAATTTATATACATATCGTAACACTGACATCCAGCTCAATCCTTATGTAAAATAACAAAACCAAGAGAATGGCCAACACATCCAAAATACTTGAAACAATACCTAACAATGAGTTAACAAATCCAAATAGACATATAAACATCAATGATCATGAAACAATTAAGCCCGGAAGCAAATAATTGGAAACAGGGAAAGGGATCATGTAAAGCAGATAATTTTGAGGTGCATAGGTACTCGTCACCTCATCTATACACCACAAACATGCAATTTCACATAGCAATTAAGTTGGAGATTCCTATTCCCTCAAGTCAAGGTTAAACCAAGCACTTACCTCAAATTTGCGGGCTACTTACTGTTCAATTACCGCTTTTCCTTTCGAATTTGCCTCTAACCCGCCCGAATCTAACAATAGTTAGTTTAATATCATTAATTTATGCTAAAGGAACTAACTTTACTGAAAAATCATTATTTTCCTAAGTTTTCTAAAAAAAAGTTAAAACCCGACCCCGAGCCCGCTTGGTCCAAACTCGGTGGTTCGAACCAAATTTGGTTTACCCATTCACCCCCGAGCCCGAATATGCAATTAGTTTCGAACTCCGACCCCAATTCGAGGTCAAAATTTAATTTTTACAAAATTCCCTAATTCCATCCAAACCCTTAATTGTTACCATGAAAATTCTTGATTTTGGATTGAAAAGTGATGAAAAACATTGGGTAATCGTAAGAGAAGAGTTTAGGATTGTTTACCAACACCTTGAGGATGAATTTGTGTGAAGAAAATCGCCTATTGGTCTTTGTAGTTCGAAAAATAAGAAGAAAGACGTTCTTCCCGCTTTAAAATCTGATTTTATATAACTGGCCAGGCCTTCAATGTGTTCGCGATAGGCCTTCATCATGTTCGCGATAGGCCTGCCGCGTACGCCTACAGTCAGGCCCAAATGGCCTTCGCTCCCTCGAGGAACTGAACGCGTTCGCAATGCTTTTCTTCAGATGACCATCGCGTTCGTGAAGAACAATTCGAGGCTCCTATTCCCCAGGCCCACTAACTCAACTCGTTCGTGTAAGTCAGCACGGGTATCCCACTAATTCTTCTCGTTCGCGGCCCAGACTTAGCATTCGCGAAGGATAAAACGAACCCCAGTACACTTTACTCTACGCGATCGCGGGAGAATCTTCGCGATCGCGAAGAGGAACGCACCAGTGCACCAGAACAGCTATCACCATATTTTTACAAGTCCAAAACATCCCGAAGCCTACCCGAAACTCACCCGAGTCCTCGGGGCTATAAACCAAACATGCACACAAGTCTAAAAACATCATACAAACTTGCTCGTGCGATAAAATCATGAAAATAACATCTAAAACTATGAATTTAACCTCAAAACTCATCATTTTTTTCAAGAACACTTAACTTTCACTATTTCTCAACCGAACGTCCGAATTATATCAAATAACTTCCGATTCTCACCAAACTTCACCTATAAAACTTAAACAACCTAACAAACCTGTATCGAGCTTCGGAACCAAAATACGGTCCCGATACCAATGAGTTCAAACATTAATTCATTTATTTATTTCCTTAAAAATCTAGCATAACAATTTCTTCAAAAATTGATTTCTAAAGCTAGGGACCTCGAAATTCAATTCCGGGCAAACGCCCAAGTCCCATATTTTACTGCAGACCTTCTGGGATCGTCGAAAAACGGATACAAGTCCGTTCCCTCAAAATGTTGAATCAAATCAACTAAAATCAAATATTAAATTCCAAATTTTATCATTTTTCATATTTTTCACATAAAAGCTTTTCAGTTTCACGCCCGGACTGGGCACGCAAATCGAGGTAAATAAAATTAATATTTTTATGGATAATAAGCCTTGAATGGAGTCTTCATTCATAAAATTACCCCTTGGGTGTTCACAATCTTCAGCTCTAAAACAAACATTCGTCCTCGAACGGAGATAGAAAATTACCTGAACTGGCAAACAAGTGGGGATATTTACTCTGCATTTCCGACTCGGACTCCCAAGTAGCTGTCTAAACAGGCTGACCCCTCCACTGCAGTCAAACTGAAGGGTAACTCTTTGATCTCAACTAACGAACCCGCCGATCTAGAATGACTACTGGCTCCTCCTCATAAGTCAAATCTTTGTCCAACTGGACAGAGCTGAAATCTAACACGTGAGACGGGTCACCGTGATATTTCTAGAGCATAGATACATGAAATACCGGATGAACTGAGGATAACCCTGGAGGCAATGCAAGTCTATAAGCTACCTCCCCCACTCTATCAAGAATCTTAAATGGCCCGATATACCAAGGGCTCAACTTACCCTTCTTCCCAAATCACATAACACCCTTCATGGGCGATACCCGAAGTAATATTCTCTCTCCATACATGAATGCTACATCACGAACCTTACGATCGGTGTAACTCTTTTGCCTCCTAAACTAAGTCTGTACCCAATAATCGAGCCTCTTCCGGCTCAAACCACCCAACTCGTGATCTACACTATCTATGATATAATGTCTCATAGGGAGCCATATGAATGCTCGACTGATAACTATTATTGTAGGAAAACTCTGCTAACGACAAGAATTGATCCCAAGAAACTCCCAAGTCGATAACACAAGCGCGGAGCATATCCTCTAGAATCTGAATAGTACGCTCGAACTGCCCGTCCGTCTGAGGATGAAATGATATGCTCAACTCAACTCGGGTACCCAACTCTTGCTGAACTGCCCTCCAAAAGTGCGAGGTAAACTGTGTACCTCGATCAGAAATTATAGACACAGGCACACCGTGAAGGCGAGCAATCTCTCGAACATATATCTCTGCCAACTGCTCCAAAGTGTAAGTACTTGCCAGTGGAATGAAATGTGCTAATTTATTCAACCTATCCACAATAACCCAAATAGTGTCGAACTTCCTCTAAGTCCGTGGGAGTCCTACAATGATGTCCATAGTGATACGCTCCCACTTCCAATCAGGAATCTCTATCTGTTGAAGTAAACCACCAGGTATCTGATGCTCATATTTCACTTGTTGGCAAAGAGCCACATAAGCAACAATATCCTTTTTCATCCTTCTCCACGAGTAGTGCTGTCGCAAGTCTAGGTACATCTTGGCTGCACCCTAGTGAATAAAATACTTAGAGCTGTGAGCTTCTTCAAGAATCAACTCACGAAGGCCATCAATATCAGACACACATATATGACCATACATCCTCAAAACACCATCATCTCTAACTGTAACCTTCTTGTCACCACCGTGCCGAACGGTGTCCCTAAGGACCATCAAGTGCGGGTCATCATCCTGCCGATCAACTGTACAAGCTAGAACATGGCTGGGCAAAATGTCCAAACTCACAAACTGATTAGCCAAAGTCTTAATATCTGAAGCTAGCAGTCTCTCACTGACTGGAATAAATGCAAGGTTGCCCATACTTACTGCCTTCCTACTCAATGCATTGGCCACCACATTGGCCTTCCCCGGATGATACAATATAGTGACGTCATAATCTTTCAATAACTCTAACCATCTCTTATATCTCAAATTAAGATCCCTTTGCTTGAACAAGTATTGGAGACTACGATGATCCGTGTAAACCTCACATGGCACGCCATAAAGATAGTGCCACCATATTTTCAATGCATGAATAATGGTTGCCAACTCTAAGTCATGGACATGATAATTCTTCTCATTAATCTTTAACTGCCGAGATGCATATGCTATCACCCTGCCCTTTTGCATCAATACCGCTCCCAACCCAACACGAGAAGCATCACAAAATACCGTGAAAGATCCTGAACCTGATGGTAACACCAATACTGTGCTGAAGTCAAGGTTGTCTTAAGCTTCTGGAAGCTCGCCTCCCACTCATCCGACCATTTAAATGGGGTACCCTTCTGAGTAAATCTCATCATCAGGGCTGCTATAGATGACAACCTCTCCACAAAACGACGGTAGTATCTCGCCAAACCCAAGAAGCTCCTGATTTCCGCGATTGAAGTGGGTCTAGGCTATTTCTTGACTGCCTATATCTTCTTAGAATCTACATAAATACCCTCTGCTGATATGACGTGACCCAAGAAAGCTATTGAATCTAACCAGAATTCACACTTCGAAAATTTTGCATATAACTGATTATCCCTCAAAGTCTTGAGTGTTATATGGAGGTGTTGCTCATGCTCCTCCCGACTGCAAGAGTATATATGAATATCCTTAATGAACAAAATTACGAAAGAATCCAGATAAGGCTTGAAAAATAGATTCATCAAATCCATAAAGGCTGTTGGGGCATTAGTCAAGCCAAAAGACATCACCAAAAATTCATAGTGGTCATACCTTGTCCGGAAGGCTGTTTTAGGAACATCGGATGCTCTAATCTTCAACTGATGGTATCCCGATCTCAAATCAAGTTTCAAAAACACACTGGTACCCTGAAGCTAATCAAATAAATCATCAATTCTCGGCAATGGATACTTATTCTTGATAGTAACTTTATTCAACTGCTGGTAATCTATACACATTCTCATTGATCCATCATTCTTCTTTACGAACAAAATTGGTGCACCCCAAGGCGAGATACTAGGCCTGACGAAAGCTTTATCAAGCAGGTCTTGCAACTGTTCTATCAATTCTGGCGGGGCCATCCGGTATGGAGGAAATCTAAATGGACTGAGTGCCCGAAGAAACATCAATAAAAATATTGATATCCCTGTTGGGTGGCATCCCCGGCAAGTCTGCAGGAAACACTTTGGGAAACTCTCGAACAATAGACGCTGACTCTATTTAAGAAAACTCGGCATCAGAGTCACGGATATGATCCAAATAAGCCAAACATCCCTTCTCAACCATGCGACGAGCCTTGGCATAAGAAATCACTCTGCTGGGAGAATGACCATGAGTCCCTTTCCATTCTAACCGAGGCCATCCCAGCAAAGCTAAAGTAATTGTCTTGGCGTAACAGTCCAAGATGGCATAATAAGGTGACAACCAATCCATGCCCAATATGATATCAAAATCGACCATGTAAAGAACAAAATGTCTACACTAGTTTCAAGACCCTCAATAATGACTACACACGAACGATATACACGATCAACAACAATAGTATCCTCCACCGGCGTAGACACATAAACAGGGACACTCAAAGAATCATAGGGAACAACCAAATATAAGGCAAAATAGGATGACACATAAGAATAAGTATACCCCTGATCAAGCAAAACTGAAGCATCTTTATTACAAACTGAAATGGTACCTGTGATAACTGCATAGGAGGACTCCGCCTCGGGTCTGGCTGGAAATGCATATAATCAGGGCTGGGCCCCGCGATGATAGGCTATAATTACGTATTCTAGTCGCTTATTACACTCTAGTTTAATGCACTTTAATTGAGTTTGAGCTTTCATCGCTAGTGTTTTGCACTAATTTAGTGTTATATGCCTTGTAGGAGTGATTCCGGGCAATGTAGATGTTATGGAATGAATTCTAGTGATTTGGAGATTTGAAGTCTGAGTAAAATCCCAAGGAATTAAGCCGGGATCGTGTTCGGGGGTCAAATTTGATAGTTAAGAACAAACAAAGACTCGACGAGGTATATTTCATACTGTATAGTAAAATAGACATAAAAGTTTGTCCCGAAGTCCATTTGGGATATATAATATATAGTTGGAAAGACAACTCAAACGGATAAAACTTTCATATTTTACGTTTTCCCAAATTCCAAATGGAACATGGTGAAAAATGCGGTCAAAACCGCGACAGCGGACCTGATGCGCAAATGGGGCAGAAACCTTTCAATGTGCGCGACCACTAGAGTGGTCTAGCACGGCCGCGCTACTCCAGACCTGAAAAACTGTCCTTTTTCGCGTAGTATAAGGTATAATTGTTTGGGCTAGACCCTACTTGGTATATATACATGGAAAACGGTACTTTGAGGAGATTGGACATATTTGAGACAGAAATTCAACCTAAGGAGGCAGAGACACTATAGGAGCAAGGCGGGGAATTCTTCTATGAGTTTTTCCTTCCTATTCCTATTTTTCATTGTAGTATTGTAGTTCTACATACTATTATGAATAACTAATTTGTTATCTAGGGTTTTGATGGAACCTTTTGTAGGATAAATTCTTGTTATGTTTTTATATAATTGAGCCGTTGGATTTCTCTACTTGTTCAACTACGTATTTATTGTTGTTGATTGAATGGACATCGATTTACTGTGCCTATTTGTTATGTGTTGCTTGATAAAGGATACATATTTAGGTGGTTGTTGAACAACGTCACCCCTAACATATGTGAGAAATCAATACAGCAGGTTTAAAGGTAGGTTTAGAAATAACAAAGCCTTGAAGTGGTCATAATGAGAGGTTAGATATAGCCAACTAGCGTAGTTCGAGAAAATATGTCTAGTAAATTATTGTAGTTTCTCGAGAGAGAATTACGGAACCTAAGTGCTCAAGATCAGTAGAGAATATTGTAGTGAACATAGCAGGAAGGATTCCAACATTTGGGGAAATTATAACTGTAGACCTCCTAAATTTAATCTCCAACCCTTAGTAGCTTTAGTTGTTAATTTACTGCTTTAGTTTCTTAGCTAATTAGCTAGATATAAAAATCTTAATATTTATACCTTATAAATTTAGTCGAGCTTGTCTTATTTGCGATATTGAACAGTTATAGCGAAACCTTAGTTCTATGTGGGATTCGACTCCGGACTTTTAGACCGGATTATATATGCAACGACCACTTATCCTTTTTAGGACTAGAGTTGGGCGTGATCAAATTTTTGGGCCAGTGTCGGGGAGCTAACGATGTTATTTGTTACAACTCAGAAGTATTGCTATAATTATTAGCTTAGCTCAATTTTCCATAGTGTTAAATATATTTTCATTGAAATTCTCATGTTTGAATTCTTGTGTGATGTGGGTGTATGCCTAGAAATTCTTCGAGGACTGGTGAACTTCCTGAAGGACTCTCAGACCCTGAGAAAACATTCTGGGCATT
Organism: Nicotiana knightiana; assembly: GCA_005239525.1. Classification (NCBI taxonomy): domain Eukaryota; kingdom Viridiplantae; phylum Streptophyta; class Magnoliopsida; order Solanales; family Solanaceae; genus Nicotiana; species Nicotiana knightiana. The sequence goes on along the minus strand of ML417100.1, from coordinate 26,391 downwards.
AAATCATGCTAACAAGAAGGAAAAACACTTACCGCAACTTGAAATGGAAAACATGGATAACGTCAACGAAAACAACTGGGTACCTCTTGTACCAAACGATGGAGTGGTGGAACCTCTTGTGCCAGAAGCTGCACTTTATGATTGGGCACAACCAACAACTGACAACCTGGCAACTGCCATTGTTGTGCCCCAAATACAAGAGGAGACATTCCAAATTACCAACAATATGTTGCATCTTCTGCAGCATAAGGGATTGTTCTCCGGGTCACACATTGAAGATCCTCAACAACACCAAAATTTTTTTGTCTATTTGTGTGACGTAAAGGCAGCCAAATGTGACCCCGGAAGCCATCAAGCTGCTATTGTTCCCATTTTTAGTGACTGTGGAAGCTCAGACTTGGGTGAATTCACTCCCAATAAACTACATTGCCATGTGGGAGGAATTAGTCAAGCAGTTCCTGAATAAGTTCTACCCTAACAACAAGACTGCAAGACAGATTGACGAGATATTGCAGAACAAGCAGAAGCCCACTGAGACATTGCAGGAGACTTGGGAAAGATTCAAAGGGATGCTAGTGAAGTGTCCTCACCATGGTATTCCAGACCAAATGCTCGGCCAGAGCTTCTACATGGGTCTAGCAGACAATTTGAAAGAAAATGTAGACGCTTCAGCTGGGGGTACTTTTCTGAGCAAGAAATTTACTAAGTGCAAAATCCTTCTTGACAAGATGGCTTAGAATTCAGGATGGATGATGAGAGGTACGACCCTGACACCGATAGTGCATTTAGTTCCTCTTGAACCAAATAATTCACATGAAGATAACATAGCCACACTTATGACCTAGATGAGTATACTGACGAAGAAGGTTGACGAGATGGGTACAAAGCAAGTGCATATCGTTGATAGAACAAATGGAGGACTGTGTACCCCTTACATCAATCAGTCTTATGTGTGTTCATGGAGTGGAGAAGGTGACAATCAGGGTCCTAGAGAGGATATGAATTACGTTAACAATTTTGGGGCTCAGAGGCAAGGAGGAAAACAACGGGGGCCAGCACCCAACCAACAGTACAGACCTAACACGCCACAACCTGGAGGTGTAAAACCACAAGGCCAAGTGGTTCCATATCAAAGACAACAAGGCTATCAACAGCAGAACCAGCAACAATTGACATATCAACCACACCATCTACATCAAGAAAACAACATGGTGGAGATCAGGGGTATGCTGCAACAACTCATTGGCACGAATCTTAAGATGTAGGAAAAGTTGGAAGTACATAATTCAGCAATTAAGGGGATTGAAACTCAACTAGGGCAGCTGTCCGTGGCCTTGAATAACCGCCCCCGGGGGGCATTACCGGCTGACACAAACACTAACCCAAAGGAGCAAAACCCGAATCAGTTGATGGCAGTTAGTCCTATGAATGGGAGAAATTTAGACAGGGAGCAAGAGGTTGCTCAACTAAGAAGAGAGACTACACCAACCACTTTAGTTCCAGATGAGATAGATGAATCACCAGAACTCACTAAAGTGGTGGTTGAACAAGCCCAGGTTGAAAAGTGCAAGGCCAAAGAAAGTGAACAAGTTGCAGAACAAGTGGCCCATCTGGTGCCACAAAATTCCAACAAAGAACGGCCGGCAAGTAGTGGACAAAAACTGATACGTGCACCATTCCCTCAGAGATTGGCAAAACAAAAGAAAGAGGATCAATACAGGAAATTTATGGAGATACTTCATCAGATTCAATTGAATATTCCTCTGATGGATGCTTTGAGGGAAATGCCAGGCTATGAAAAGATGATGAAAGACCTGATGTCACAGAAATTTGACTTTCAGGACCTGTCCACTTAACTCTGACACAAATATGCAGTGTGGTAGTGACTAGACCCATGGCGCAAAAGATGTCTGATCCAAGAAGCTTCACTATTCCGTGTAACATTGAGAATTACACTTTTCCTAAAGCATTGTGTAACTTAGGAGCCAGTATAAACTTGATGCCTTTGGCAATCTACACAAAGTTGGGCATTGGCAGAGCTAGGCCGACATATATGTTATTGCATTTGGCTGACCGCATGGTAAAAAGACCGAGAGAGATTCATGATGATGTGCTGGTGAAAGTGGGGAAGTTTGTATTCCCTGCGGACTTTGTTATTCTGGACTGCCAAGTAGACGAGTAGATTCTCATCATTTTGGGAAGGCCATTTTTAGCAACCGGGAGAGCACTAATTGATTATGAGACTCGTGAATTAAAAATGAGGTTAAACGATGAAGAAGTTATATTCAATGTCGAAAAATCCATGAGGAGACCCAGTGAATATACAAACTGCTCACTTTTGGAGGCGGTGGATGTGATCCTACTTGATGAAGATGAGACCCCTAATGCCAAAGATCCGTTGGAAGCCTGTTTGACAAATTTAGAGGAATTGGATGGCGAAGGGTTGGTAGAATGGATCATGGCACTTGAAGGCCAAGGCATTTGGAAGAGGGAAGCTTGAGTTGAGCCCCTTTATTTAGAAGAGAGAGCTACACCACCTGCAAAACCAACAATTGAGACACCACCACAACTCGAGCTAAATCCACTTCCAGCCCACCTCAAGTTTGCTTTCTTGGATCCCAATTCTACTTTGCTTGTTATCATATTATCTGGTTAGCTAGCTGTGCAGGTTGAATAATTACTAAAAGTGTTGCAAGAGTGCAAAACTGCCATTGGTTGGACCATGCCAGACATAAAGGGTATCATCCCAGCTTTCTTCATGTACAAAATTCTTCTGGATGAGGGGAAAAAACCTTCCAGGGAACATCAATGAAGGCTGAACCCAAATATGAAAGATGTAGTAATAAAAAGAGGTGATCAAGTGGCTAGATGCAAACATCATCTTTCCCATCTTTGACAACAATTGGATGAGCCCCATCCACTGTGTACCAAAAAAGGGCGGAATGACTGTGGTACAAAATGAGAAGAATGAGTTGCTCTCAACTCGTACAGTCACTGGGTGGCGGATTTGCATAGATTATAGGAAACTAAATACAGCCACCTGAATGGACCATTTCCCCTTACCCTTCATTGATCAGATGCTAGACAAGTTAGCTGCGTGATCTCATTTCTGTTTCTTGGACGGATACTCAGAGTACTATCAAAGTTATTGTTTATACTGACCATGCAGCCATTAGGTACTTGATAGCAAAGGATTCAAAGCCCCACCTGATTCACTGGGTTATGTTGCTACAAGAATTTGACCTGGAGATTCGTGACCGGAAGGGGACAAACAACCAAGTGGCAGACCACCTCTCGAGGTTGGAAGGGGCAGAGAATAGAACAGAGGTTGAAGATATCATTGAGACTTTCCCGGATGAGAAATTACTTGTTGTGACAATGGAGGAGGCACCATGGTATGCTGATATTGCTAATTACTTGGCATGTGGTCTAGTACCGCATGATTTCTCCTCAGTTCAAAAGAAATTTTTTTTCCGGGATTGTCGGGCGTATTAATTAAATTAGCCGTTATTGTTCAAAATATGTGTTGATAATATGATCTGGAAGTGTATCCCCGAGCAAGATAAACTCTCTATTTTGTAGGTCTGCCATGCTTCGCCATAAGGTGGACACTTTGGAGGAGTCCGGACGGCAGCAAAGGTGCTAGAATCAGGACTGTACTGGCCTAAATTGTTCAAGGATGCCCATGCTTGGGTCAAAAGTTGCGATGAATATCAAAATATAGGCAACATATCACCTCATCATGAGATGTCAATGACCACAATCCAAGAGGTGGAAGTATTTGACATGCGGGGGATCGACTTCATGGGGATGTTCGTCAGCTCATACGGTAACAAATATATAGTGGTTGCCATTGACTATGTCTCTAAGTGGGTCAAAGCAGTTGCTCTCCCAACCAATGATGCAAAGGGAGTGACCAATTTTTTAAAGAAAAACATCTTCACCCGTTTTG
>ML417100.1:5152-21964 GCA_005239525.1 Nicotiana knightiana | reverse complement strand
CCCCCCCCCCCCCCAAGCCATAATCAGTGATGATGGCTCTGAGTTTTGCAATAGAGCGTTTGCACACTTGTTGGAGAAGTGTGGAGTTCACCACAAGGTAGCCTCACCGTACCACCCACAAACAAGCAAGCAGGTTGAAGTGTCCAATAGGGAAATCAAAAGTGTCCTCTCAAAAATAGTGAATGCAACTAGAACTAAGTGGGCCAAGAAGCTGGATGATGCATTGTGGGCGTACCGCACAGCTTTCAAAACGCCGATGGGTATGTCACCATACAAGTTGGTATTTGGTAAGGCATTCCATTTTCCAGTTGAGCTTGAACATAAAGCATTGTGGGTACCGAAGCAGATGAACTTAGACATGGAAACAACGAGCACCAACAAAGTTAATGGGCTGTATGAGCTTGAGGAATTCTGGTTCCACGCATTCGAGAGTGCTCAACTATATAAAGAGAGGATGGAGTTGATGCATGACAAGCACATCTTGGATCAGAACTTCAAACCCAACAAGCTAGTGATGCTATACAACTCCAGGTTAAGGTTTTTCCCGGTTAAGTTAAAGTCCCGATGGTCAGAACCATTCAAAGTGGTGCAAATGTTCCCAAGTAGAGCTGTAGAGATCGAATCCGAAGATGGGACGCACATATTCACAGTGAATGGGCAGCGGTTGAAACATTACCTTGGTATGAGTGAAGAAAAAGGAGACAGCATGGTAATAACTACGGAGGAACCCCAATACACAAATGAGGAGTGATGGCAAGAGCCTGCGTCATGCCGCGAAGTTAAATCAAGTGCTTCATGGGAGGCAACCCATTGACGTGTTGTAATTGTTGTACCACGACATTAACTACGACACTGGTTGCCAATCCAACGTGTAGTTTTTTTCGTGTAGTTTTCCAGCCACACTAAGGAAAAGATAGAAAAAGGTAAAAATTTCAAGGCCTGGGGTAGCGCGGCCGCTCTAGAGCCTGCGCTAGTTGCCGCGCTAATCAAGGACCTTCCTGTCTGGGAGTAGCGCGGGCGCGCTAGTGACCGCGCTAAAGGGACTCCATTCTGCCTCGTCTCGACGCTACTAGCGCGGGCGCGCTAGTGGCCGCTCGCTAGTGGCCGCGCTAAAGGGCTTCAAAATTGTCTAACTATCGGCCGCACAATGAATGCGCTACGACCGCGCTAGTGAGGTCGCTGGCAGGTGTAAGTGTAAGTTTTTTTTATTTTGACTTTAATTATTTACCCAAAACCCTAACCCCNCTCCTACTCCTCCTAAAACACTTCTCTTCTAAACTCTTTCTCTCCCCACCCAAAAAAACAAAAAAAACAACCGTCTCTCTACCTCTCTCAAATTACTCAAAATTCTCATCCTCCCAAGTTCTTTGCTCAATCAAACCCCAATACATTTATTCACTTCTCACTATTTTCTCATACCACAGGTATGTTTTCTCTTTGCCGTTTCTTTTATTTTTCTATTTTTGTTAGGTTTTCTTTTTAATGTTTGTTAGGTCATAGTTCTTTCTTCTCTCTTCTTAGAAGTAGTTGTAGTGTATACTTAGTGCCTGTGGGTAGTGATAATTGTGGAGTTGTATCTCTTGACTTAGTTTGGTGAATTTAGGGCAATTGTGGTGGTAATGGGGGTTCAAATTGATTAATTAGGGGCTCCAGTACATGATGTCCACCAAGTGTTTGTTTAAATGTCCAGTGAATGGCAATTGTAAAGGTGAAACTGAGTAACCACGGTTGGGTCACCTCGTTTGTGCTGCATTAATGATGTCCTTATTGTAGGTACAATGGCACCTTCCCTAAAGCGTCAAGCCACCGGATCTTCGTCTAGCAGACAAGCGGGTTCATCAAAAGCTTGAACGTCCACTGATACTCGGCCTTATAATAGCAACAAGTTTGTACCCGCTAAGGCCCAGGACGGGTTTGCTGAGAAGGAATGAAAGGTGGAAATACCAGAACGGGGCATAGATACATCATCCCTCCAGTTCGACGGTCCAAGGATGTACGAGGAGATGATGCGGCATCGGTTGGATGTGTTCTTTGATGAGCCAAATGATGCAAATGCGATGGTAGTAAGAGTTTTTTATGCAAATAGTCTGGAGCACAGGAGTTATGTGGTCACCGTGAAGAAGAAGCTGGTGGATGGCTTTGTGGAAGCCATTCGGAGGGCTTACCGGCTACCGGGTCTTGTAGCGGAGATGGACGACGGATATGAGGCGTATGGTGGATGCTTCACTCAGTTGACAGAATTCCTTCCGATTATCTGTGTCCCGGGCAAGGAGGTTCAGTGGTACACACATGGGAATAAGTTTCACTCTTCGGCACTCACTTTTGAAGCGAAGTGTTGGCTATATTTGATCAACAACCGCCTAATAACATCCCACAACACCTCCTAGGTGAATGCTCCTCGTGCTTGTCTGATCTGGTACTTCATGACGGGCAACAACTTTGAGGTGGCCACGCTCATGCACGAGGAGATGTTTGTTCGCTGTCCAATTAAAAAGTATAGTTTCTTCTTCCCCTCTCTTGTCACTAGATTATGCCTTGCAGCCAGGGTGCCGGGAAATTTCGCGGTAGATGGCAAAGTGCTCATGAAGAATGCCTTTTGAGCAGAAAAGGTAACTATTGGAAAGGATTCGGTAACGGCTGGTGGTGATGACGGGGAGGACGAGTATGAGGAGGAGGACGATCAAGTAGAAATGGGAGAGGAGCTGCCCACCCAGGAGCATGTTGCCGATGTAGCAGGCCCGTCTAGGGTCCGTCGGGGTCAGAGGATGGATAACCTTGAGCAGGAGATGGCAGGCTTACGTACCTCGGTCAATGACTTGGGGTCGAGAGTTGATGCGCTAGCCACCCAAAATGCCAAATCTGAAAAGAAAATCATGGGGTGGCTGCGAGCCCCTGGTCGGACATGTAACTTGAACCTGAAGACAGTCTCCGACCAAGAGTGAGTCTTCAGGGAAGTTTCTCTACCTCACTTTGGTTTACTTTGAATTCCATGAGGACATGTCTTTATTTTAAGTGTGGGGTGGGGAAATAATTCATTTACATGTTTATATGTAGGAATGTACTTGTTATATGTTCTCCCTTATTTTCTTGTGAGTTTTGTTTGCTTTTGTTTTTGTTGTTTTAAGTAGTAGTGTAATTATTTAAGTCAACTTGTTCTGATGATCGATCTCGTTCGACGGGGTTCTTGAGGGTCTAAGTCGATCACAATCTTAAAAAAAAATCAGAAAATATAGTGGACTCTTCCTAACGACGGATCTCCTAGACAGTTTTATTGAGGGAAGTAAGTCTAAAGAAAATACCAAAAAGATTTTTGTTTTAGGTAGTGTAGTAACTTCCCCTTGGTTTTTCTTTGGGCCGCGGTTCTTTTCCAAGGGTGTTGTCTTGAACGGGTGTAGTTAGTTTTTTTTTTGTTTACCTTGTTTCTAGTTTTTATTAGGTACTTATGAGCGATGAGCTGAAATAGGAAATGAATCCCTTAGCGTTGTTACACTTGAACAGAATAGACACTAGAGTGTGACTGTTAGGCTCAGTTGTTGATTCTTGTAGAGCGCCTTAAGATTGTATGTTGTAACTGACTTGAGTACTCAATGAGAGTGTCTTGATAAGCCAATCTGGAGTGAGTCATGTGCCATATGTGTGTGAGGTGTATTTGTATTGCATTCTATGCTCCACATTTGATGCCTAGAACTTGCTCTATGTGTTTGCAAAGTGAAAAAGGTAGCTTCATTCAGTCCTAGAAGTGATACAGGCATTCTTTGTTAAGCCAGATATATAAAGTATGCCCACCTAAAAGTAATCTATCATAGTTAAATGATCACGCCCAACTCTAGTCCTAAAAAGGATAACCGGTCGCTGCAAATATAATCCGGTCTAAAAGTCCGGAGTCGAATCCTACAGATAACTAAGGTTTCGCAATAACTGTTCAATATCGCAAAGAAGACAAGCTCGACTATATTTCTAAGTTATAATGATTAACATTTTTATATCTAACTAATTAACTAAGAAACTAAAGCAGTAAATTAACAACAAAAGATACTAAGGGTTGGAGATTAAATTTAGGAGGTCTAGAGTTATGATTTCCCCAAATGTTGGAATCCTTCCTGCTATGTTCACTACAATTTCACCTATGTATTCTCTACTGATCTTGAGCACTTTAGGTGTCGTAGTTCTCTCTCGAGCAACTAAAACAATTTAATAGACATATTCTCTCGAACTACGCTAGTTGGCTGTATCTAACCGCTCATTATGACCACGCTAAGGCTTTGTTATTTCTAAACCTACCTTTAAACCCACTGTATTGATTTATCACATACGTTAGGAGTGACATTGTTCAACAACCACCTAAATATGTATCCTTTCTCAAGCAACACATAATAAATAGGCACAGCTAATCGATGGCCATTCAATCAACAACAATGAACACTTAGTTGAACAAGTAGAGAAATCTAACGGCTCAATTATATAAAAACATTACAAGAATTTATCCTAAAAAAGGCTCCATCAAAACCTTAGTTAACAAATTAGTTATTCATAATAGTATGTAAAACTAAAATACTAGAAGTCATAACCAACAATGAAAAATAGGAAGAGGAAGGAAAAACTCGTAGAAGAATTCCTCGCCTTGCTTCTATTGTGTCACTGCCTCCTTAGGTCGAATTTCTGTCTCAAATCTGTCCAATATACTCAAAATACCATATTTCCATGTATATATACCAAGTAGGATTAGACCCAAAAAATTATACCTTCTCCTACTCGAAAAAGGACAGTTTTCCAGGTCTGGAGTAGTGCGGTCGCGCTAGACCACGCTAGTGGCCGCGCACATCAAAAAGTTTCTGCTCCATTTGCGCGTCAGGTCCGCGGTCGCGTTTTCGACCGCGTTTTTCACCCTGTTTCATTTATAATTTTGAAAAAATGTAAACATGAAAGTTGTATCCCTTTGAGTTAGATTTCCAACCATATATTATATAGACGAAATGGATATCGATTCGAATAGTTATGTCTATTTTACTAGACAGTGTGCAATATGTCTCCTCGAGTCTTTTTTTGTTCTTAACTATCAAATTTGACCCCCGAACACGATCCCGACGTAATTTCTTGGGCTTTTAATCAGACTTCAAAGCTCGAAATCACTTTAATTGATTCCATAACCTCTACATAGCTCGGAATCACTCCTAAAAGTCATAAAACACACAATTATTGCAAAACACTAGCGATTAAAGCTCAAACTCAATTAAAGTGCAGTAAACGAGAGTGTAATAAGCGACTAAATTACGTAGTTATAGCCTATTATAAACACCCCACACTTAAAGCATTGCTCATCCTTGAGCAATCAAACTACACTTTATATAGACACGATCTTTTTAAGCAATTCTCCTAACTCATCATACCAAGAATATTTAAAATAGGCTAAGCACAAGGGTGTAACACCTTCAACTCAAGATTTGACTCACGTGTACCACACATTTATTTACAACTCACTCACTTACTCTAACATAGTGGTCACTGACATTAACTTTCCTTCATGAATCAAGTGCCCTCACTCAACAAAAGAGAGTAGTTCCACACAAAAAAATTTAAGAACACCTAGAAAAGATTCATATGCCACAAAAGATGCACCATAGACTTGCCTGTAGTGTTCTACTCTACTAATTGAGTTCATTCAGTCTGTGGTCAAGTAGAACTTTATTTGGTTGTAACGTAGGCTGCGGGACAGGTAGGATACATTTAGATATAAGAGTGACTATACCTCCATAAGAACTTTAATACATATACTATAACATTCAAACCCCATATTTATGTCAAACCAAACACCGCAATCACATCAATGTATTTTACCACATACTTCTTTAAGCACAATTACATCAAGAGCCACCACTTATCAAGGATATTATTTTTTTTTTTTTCACAACAATAAAACTTTTTTTTATTTTCTTTCTTTCTCTTTTTTTATATTTTATTTAAGTGGCTCTTACTTTTTCAAAACAGTGCATCTTTCTTCTTATTTCATTAGTTCCACTCAAAATCCAAACCAACCACCCCACACTTTAAATTTTACACAGTTCATAACTCTTCAAGTGCTCATGAGAGGTTAGAATGTTCAAATAGATGGTTAATTCAAACAAAATGGGTAAGGATTGTAATGTGGTTGCGAAAGAAATAAGATTATAGGCTCAAAGGGGTTAACTACGATACATAACAATTAGGCGGGTAAAATATACATATGGCTCAACAAAGAAACGCCTATATCACTTCCAAGACTGAACAAAACTACTATTTCGCTTTGCAAACACACGGGGCAAGTTCTAGGCATCAAATGCAATGCACAAATAACACACAAATCTCAAACACTCATGGCACTTTACTCACCCAGGATTGGATTCATCAAGAGACTCTAGTCAAAGCAGTTAAGCAAATTTAAAATCATAAAATTTAAGGTACTTATACAAGAGTAAAAAATTGAGCCTAAGCGTCACAACCAAAGTACTCACTATTCTCAAGGAATAACAAAGTCAAGAGATATTGCTTCAATTCAAAACACAACATAATGTCTCATATTCCTAAAAAAAAACTAACTACACTCGGTTCAAACAAAAACCTTGGAAAAGAACCGCGGCACAATGAAAAACCAAGTGGGAATTGCTACACTACCTAACAAAAGAAAATATTTTTTTCAGACTTAAATCTCTCAATAAAATTGTCTAATAGATCCATCGCCAGGAAAAACTAACACAACTAATATAGCAGGGAAAGTTATCCAGACGATCTCCTCACCCCACACTTAAAATTGTGCATTTTCCTCAATGGACATCATAACTATAAGAGGGTAAAAGAAACTCCCTAGTAGGCCAAAGGCCGAAACACTAGCATCTCATGGGGTACTCAGACTTCTCCCAGGCCTGGTCCTTCGTGCGGGTACCTCACACTTAGTTCCAATCATCTGGTTTGCTATAGCATCCTTCCAATGGCTTTGCATTTCATGCTCCTAAAAAAATCAAAAATCGACACTACAAGAATAATACAAAAAAACTAAATTAAAATAAAAAAATAAGTTGGGTTGCCTCCCAACAAGATTCATGTAGTAAAGTGTCTATTTATACTCCAACTCTATTATGCTTCACTGTCCTAGGAAGGTTAATTGACACTAAAATGTCTCTAATTGGGAACTTTATATTTTGTAGGTGCAAGTCATTCTTATGTGGACCTAGGATGGTGTCTGGAGCTAAATTAAAGCAAGAAAGACCCCTCGGAGTTAAGAGCGTGTGAAAGAAGGAATAGAAAAGAGAAGGCAGAAATATACGCCATTAGCGCGGCCTCTAGCGCGTCCAATAGCGCGACCACGCTAGTCCAGATGCAGCCGGAAAATTGAAGTCCCTTTAGCGCAGCCGCGCTAGCCCAGTAGTCAGAGACAGTGCGCATCGCATTTAGCGTGGCAAGTAGCACGCCCACGAGCCCGGTCGCGCTAGTCTTGCCCAGTACGCAGTAAATTCAGGGGTAAAATTGGAAGCTTGGGGGCAATTCCTCTTAACCTATAAAAGGTCCAGCTCACCCAAAAGAAAGGGTATCTATGTTTTAAACTTGTTTTCGATCAACTTTGAGGAGGAGAACAAGTGTGAGAAGACCCGACTATAATTATCGTCTTTTCTATTCTCCATCTTTTGTCATTATTTTGGTGATGATGAATTATTCTCTGCTTTCTTTATATTTTAGCACGAGTAGCTAAACAATCCGTCTAGGGTTGATGGAACCAATTGTTAGATGAAGTTTTGCTTCAATTTTGTTATAATTGAGTCGGGTTTATTCTATGATTGTTCAACTATGTTTTTGTTTGGGGATTAATTGATTGGGCCCTCGATTAGTCGTGTATAATTGCCTTGTGTTGCTTGAGATAGAATACTATGTTAGGTTGTACACGACTTTTGGGTAATTGACGAGATTCATTACTTGAATTTAAAAGTGGGATTAGAGATAAGAAACTTTGGTGGGATATAATTTTGAGCAGTATAAGCTAAAAGCTAGATTAGTTCGAGAGAATGCTCTAGTAAATTATTGTAGTTGATCGAGAGATACTTGCGGTAACTACACCACATAATCCTCATATAGTATTACGACGAGATTATAGCAAAAGAGTTAAGGCTTAATCCAGCAATTAGGGAAATCAATACCCTAGATCTTTTTACCATTGAAATATCTTTAATCTGGAATATTGTTAGTTTCAATATTGTTTTACATTAGTTAAACAAAACACAATATTTATTGATAAAAATCTTGCATCTGAAAATTATCTGAGATTATATTAGCATTAGCACAAGTTATAACAGATAGGTTAGTTCCCCGAGGATTTGATTCCGGACTGTAAATTGGATTATATTTGAAATGACCACTTTGTCTTTTCTAAGACATAGTTGGGCGTGATCAAATTTTGGCACCCAAACTCGTTGAACTGCATAACCGGGAGGACCCCTGATAGGTGGTCCTCAACCTCTAATGGGGTGGCCTCCACCTCTAGCGGGCTGGCCTCCACCTCTAGCAGGCTGGCCTCCACCTCTAGCATGCTGACCTTTACCTATAACATTCTAACCTCTACCTCTGACTACCTGACCCCTACCCCTGGCTGGCTGGGCAGGTGGTGCTGCAGCTGGTTACGGAACTATAGCATGAGAATTTTGGTACTGAGGCTGATTACCCAAAACTTTCGGACAAGATATCCGAATGTGCCCATACTCACCACACTCATAACACCCATCCTGATACTGAGGATGACCCGGATGAACCGGCTGACCACGATAATAACTCTGAAGAGGAGGTGCTCTGATAGGAGCTGACTAATCAGAATAAGGCAAGTAAGAGCCATGACCACCTGAGATACCATGGGACGTCTGAAGTCCTGAATTAAATGTCCTGGAAGAATGGTCTCTACTCTGACTATCTCCGCCTCCAGACGAGGCACCACTAAATCTACCGGAATGGCGAGGTCTCTTGTCTGAGCCCTGACCTCACATTCCGAGAACCGTCTCAACTCTCCTAGCCACATTGGCCGCATCCTTAAATAAAATCTTAGTCCCTGTCTCCTTAGCTATCTCCAACTTTATGGGATGGGAAAGGCCCTCAATAAATCTCCTAACCCTATCTCTCTGTGGGCAATAAAAGAATAGCATGTCGAGCCAAATCCAAAAAGCGATTCTCATACTAGGTAACTGTCATGTCGACCTACTAAAGACGCAAACTGACGACGCTTCTCTTCTCTGGTAGTGATAGGCAAAATTTTCTCCAAAAAGAGGTGAGAAAACTGATCCCAAGTCAGAGCAAGTGACCCAGCTGGTCTAGTCAACAAATAATCCCTCCACCATTTCTTAGCGGAACACGTCATCTGAAACGCGGCGAAGTCGACCCCATTGGTCTCCAAAATACCCATATTATGAAAAACCTCATAACATCTGTCCAGATATTCATGAGGATCCTCTGAAGTAGCACCACTGAAGTGAACAGGCAAAAGCTTGATGAACCTGTCCAATCTCTACAATGCATCGAAAGTCATAGCTGCCCCTCAGAAATCGGGGATGCAACAACTGTATGAATTACCCCAACTGAGTTGGCTGCTGAGGTCTGGATCTAAGGAGTAGTCTGATCGGGAGTGTGGGTAACAGGAGTCTGGACCCCTCATCCAGCCTGAGATACGACTGCTACAACAGGGAGTGCGCCAGTCTGGACTACACTCTCCATAAGGCCCGCTAATCGGACCAAAGCATCCTGAAGCACCGGGGTAGCAATAAACCCTTCTGGGACCTGAGCTGGTCCAGTTAGAATTGTCTGAGCCGAAGCCCCCCCCCCATCAACCTCAATCCGGGGCTCCGCAGCTGGGGCTGCAGTATAAGCAACGGGCTGTGTCCTGCCCCTGCCCCTGCCTCAGCCTATGCCCCTAATAGGAGCTGCTTCTGTTGGAAGACCGGATTGTTCGTCAGTGGAAGAAGAAGCACGTGTTCTCGCCATCTGCGAGAGAGTAGAAGAGTTCAATCTGTATTTGAGATAACAAAAATCACACGATAGAGTAGAAATAAAAACTGAGTTTGTTCCTAACTTCATATCCTCTGGGAGATAAGTACAGACGTCTCCGTACCGATCCCTCAGACTCTATCAATCTTGTTCGTGAATTGTGAGACATATGAAACCTAGTGCTCTGATACCAACTTGTCACGACCCAAATTCCCAACCCACGGTATCGTGATGGCGCCTAACACCACACTTGCTAGGCAAGCCAGTGTTAGAACTTGATTAGCCATTTTCCTTTGAATATTTACTTAAACACAATGAGACAATTTAGAATAAACTAAATCTATTAATTTCCAATAATTGTAATTAGGAATAATATTTGATATGATGAAACCAACCACAAACTAAAACTAACTATATATCTACCCAGGGTCTGGTGTCACAATTCACGAACTACTAAAGAGTACTACAAATAACGGGCGAAAAGAATTATATATCTGTTTTTGAGTGTAACCAAACATCAACTAAATAGTGTAGAGAAGACTCCAGGAGTTTGTGAACGCCAGCACATCTACCTCTTGTCTCCAATGAATATGCGCAGCTACTAAAATCTCTTAACTCTGGTCGGTACCTAGATCTGCACAAAAGAGTGCAGAGTGTAGTATCAGTACAACCGAGCCCATGTACTGAGTAAGTGTCAAGCCTAACCTCGACGAAGTAGTGACGAGGCTATGGCGGGGAATTAACAATATAACGTGTGAACAATAGATAATAAAGCAAGAAGGAAATACTAATAATAAACTAAAGAACCAGTAACTTGCAACAGTAAATAAAAACAACTCGGATAACTCTTTTCAGATATCAACTATAATCAACTCCTCAAAGTTTCCAAGTTTCAATTTAAATCACAATAAAAATCAGAGTGTGAAAACATTTTTAATAAAACCGGAGTTTTCCAAATCCTTATTTTTGAAAATTAGTAAAACAAAAATATTCTCCCTTATCGCTCCTTGTAGCGGCGCGCAACCCGCTCCCACCTGTCCACCCTTATTGCTGCTCCTTATATATAAATCACTCTTATTTATCCTATTGCAATGCAACCTGATCCCACGTGTCCACCCTTATCATTCCTTGTTGCGGCGTGCAACACGCTCCCACCAGACATATCATATTAGTTTATTTACGAAAACTTTCACAATTCAGGCCAAGCCTTTCACAATATTTTTGTATCAACAATTGTAAATAGAAGCTGTGAAACTCATAAACTTCATCAATTATCATTTCCCAACGAAACCAACCGGAAATTTATATACATATCGTAGCACTGGCTTACAGCTCAATCCTTATGTAACATAACAAAACCAACAGAATAGCCAGCACTTCCAAAATACTTGAAACAATACTTAACAATGAGTTAACAAATCCAAATAGACATATAAACATCAATGATCATGAAATAATTAAGGCCGAAAGCAAATAATTGGAAACAGAGAAATCGATCATGTTAAGCAGATAATTTTGGGGTGCATAGGTACTCGTCACGTCACCTATACACCACACACATGCAATTTCATACAGAAATTAAGTTGGGAACTCATATTCCCTCAATTCAAGGTTAAACCAAGCACTTACCTTACATTCGCAAGCCACTCACTGCTCAATGACCGCTTTTCCTTTTGAATTTTCCTCTAACCCGTTCAAATCTAATCATTATTAGTTTAATATCATTAATTTATGCTAAAGGAACTAACTTTACTGAAAAAATCATTGTTTTCCTAAGTTTTCTCAAACAAAGTTAAAATCCGACCCCGGGCTCGCTTGGTCCAAACTCGGGGTTCGAACCAAATTTTGTTTACACATTCTCCCCCGAGCCCGAATATGCAATTAGTTTCGAAATCCAACCCCAATTCGAGGTCGAAATTCCCTAATTCTACCCAAACCCTCAATTTTTATCATGAAAATTCTTGATTTTGGATTAAAAAGTGATGAAAAACATTGTGTAATCAAAAGAGAAGAGTTTAGGATTGTTTACCAACACCTTGGGGATAAATTTGTGTGAAACAAATCACCTCTAGGTCGTTGTAGTTCAAAAAATATGAAGAAAGAGGTTATGCCCATTTTAAATCTGATTTTATATAACTGGGCAGGCCTTCATCGTGTTCGCGATGGGCCCGCCGCGTTCGCGAAGAATCGGACCCAAATGGCTTCGTGTTCGCGAGGAACCGAACGCGTTCGCGATGCTTTGCTTCAGATGACCATCGAGTTCACGGTTCAGTGGTCGCATTCGCGAAGAACAATTCGAGGCTCCCCTCCCCCGGGCCCATGAACTCAACGCGTTCGCGTAAGTCAGCACGCGTTCGTGAAGGGTATCCCACTAATGCTTCGCGTTCGCGGCCCAGACTTCACATTCGTGAAGGACAAAACGACCCCCAGTAGACTTTACTCTACTCGATCGTGGGAGAAGCTTCGTGATCGCGAAGAGGAACGCACCAATGCACCAGAACAACTATTACACCAAATTTTTACAAGTCCAAAACATCCCGAAGCCTACCTGAAACTACTCGAGCCTTAGGGCTCTAAACCAAACATGCACGCAAGTCTAAAAATATAATACAGACTTGTTCGTGTGATCAAATCATGAAAATAACATCTAAAACTATGGATTTAACCTCAAAACTCATCATTTTTCTCAAGAACACTTAACTTTCACTATTTCTCAACCAGACGTCCGAATCACATCAAATAGCTTCTGATTCCCACAGAATTTCACAGATAAGAGTTAAACATCATAACAAACATGTATCGAGCTCCGAAACCAAAATACGGGCCCGATACCAATGAGTTCAAATATTAATTAATTTATTTATTTCCTTAAAAGTCCAACAAAACAATTTCTTCAAAAATTGATTTCTAAAGCTACGGACCTCGGAATTCAATTTCGGGCATATGCCCAAGTCCCATATTTTATTACGGGCCTCTCGGGATTGTCGGAACACGTATCCTGGTCCGTTCACTCCAAATATTTAACCAAGTCAACTAAAACCAAATTTTAAATTCCAAAAATTATCATTTTTCATATTTTCACATAAAAGTTCGAATGACTAATAAGCCTAGAACAGAGTCTTAATTTATAAAATGACCCCTTGGATCATCACAGCCAAATCCATTCTTCACCCTGATAATGATGTTGAAACTAATAAAGGAAATGGACCTCGCGATGTAGGGTCCTTCCATTCCATATTTGGAGCTCCATCTTGATCTCCATAATTCCCACAAAACAAAGGGAGGGATAATTTTAAGAACATAAGCAATAACAGAGTTCCTAGTCCTCTGATTCCAGCAACACTACAAAAAATGTTAAATTTGCGGAGGTTTTATTTACATATTGTGGCAGTCAAAAACCTCTGTAATATACTTTTACGTCAGTTTACAAAACCCCCGCAATAATGTTCGCCGCAACCAATTTGCGGGGATATTTTTACGGACCGCCATTATCATATAGCGGTTGGTATTTGACGGCGGTATAACCTCCACAATTTGGTAGTTTGGCTGTCACTTATTTAAAAAATAGCGGAGGTCTAAACCCCCTGCAATTTCTTTATTTGACCCCACAAATTTTATAACACAATATTATTATAGGTTAAATAGCGACAGTTATAACCTATACTATTCATTGAATATATATTTTTCTGCAATATAATGTTACTTCATAACTATTCAAATTTCAATTAAATTAATATAATGAAGCATCAACAAATTATATAAATTGCTTACTGGAATCAAGCAACATCAATATATTAATAAACCACAAAATACATTAAAGTAAATTATCATTAGTCTCAAAAATTTGCTTTAAACATAACTAGTCCAACCATTAAACACAAAACATCAATATTATAATTAGTCTTAAAACTAACATTAAACAAAACATCCACTCCAACCATTATGGACAAAAGATCTACTATGACCATTCAATCGAGTACGATACTTAATTATCTAATACATTTGCAAGAAACTTCTATGGTTGTCGTTAGGATTACTTCCACCGAATGATCTTCTTATATCCATGGGTGAAATGGATCCGCTAGCCGCATCACTTGGCTACAAAACAATCAAAAGAAAATACAATTAACAAAAAGTACCCCAACAATATCCTAACTAATAATACTTGGACTGAACAATCATACTTTACAAAATTAAATAAGAAAATTATGAACTATTTTTACCGCTGAACGAGGAGTAGAAACAAATATCCCTGCAAATTCTTCAGGTATCTTCCCTTCTTTCATTATCATATACGCCTTAAAAGCATTCATCATTTGAGTGTTAACATTCATCATTTCTCTGTAGTTCGTTTGACTTTGATTGTGAGCATTCAACATTTGATTGTACTTCTCTTGGCATTGGGAAGAACACAAACAATTATTATAATTTGAAGCATTCAAATCACTATAACGAGGCTTTGTTTGTCCAAAAGCTCCCTAGGAACATCTCCTAATCCTAAGCACCTTACCCTTCCAGAGTGCTCTTTTTCCAACACTTTACTAGCAACATCATTTGGCAAAATTTCAGACTCATCCACGGTGCTTTGGCTCAATGCTAGTTCAATATTTCCTAAATACATTACACACCAAAAGCCAGTGTCCTTACTTCAATCAGTGATTGACAAGTTAGGTAAAAAATAAAACATTTAAGAAAAGTCTCAGAATGTTTGGCAGTTAGGATAATTATTGGCCCCATTTACACAACATGGCATGCATTTTAACGAACCTTATCATAATTTCTTTATCACATCTTTAAAATTCTTTCTTTTCGACATGCAAAAGTCTCCCCTCCCATGCACTGATGCATCTATATATGTAGATGTCACCAAATAAAAAATGTAGGACAGAATCAACATGCATATATATATATATATATATTATAATCACTGTGTTTATCTCTTTCTGCCTCATATTTCTCTTTAATATTTTTTTTCTCCAATTCCAAAAACAAGAAGAAACTCCCACCTGGACCCTTTACTTTTTCAATAATTGGAAGCTTACCATTGCTGAGAAATAAATCCTTAATTGATATTGAACTTATCCTTCAAATATTAAAGTCAAAATATGGTCCTATAATTACTCTCAGAATAGGTACTTCATTTTCCATATTCATTAGCAGCCATTCTTAAGCCTACTTACATATGCTAGTTGCCTTGGAACGCTATTGTAATTCTTGATGTTAGACAGTTCTCTATTGTAATTCCAATATCAAGAATATGAGATGGGGGAAGGTGTTCCTTAACAGATATCAAACTTTTGCGAATGAAATGTCTAAATAAGAGAATAAATAACTTATAGATAAGTTAAATATCAACAAAGAAGACTAATAGCAATTATTGGGGCTCCATAAAAGCTGTCTTGCATATATCTCTTTTGCCGCCTCATTAACATATGATTCATCTTCATCCTATGTGTAGCGAGATAAATCTCTCCTCGTTCAGGCTTTTGTCCAGTCTCAGCCATGTATAAATGAAAAGGTCAAATTCGCATTAACTTAACTAACTAGGGATAGTTACTAGTTTAATTAAAGTATCCAAAATGAATTATTACCATTTCGGCCCTTCTTCTGAAGTTAGGGTTGGAGCCACCGATATGTGAAACAGTTTGTTTCTTCCGAATTTCAGCATTTCTTTTACAAGTTTCGTTAACAAAAGATACCAAAACAAAATCACAGAACAATCCGCCACTTTTATTGTGAGTTAATAGTTTGAAGAATTGACCCACACAGCCGTCCACCTAATCTCTTTGATATAATAAAGCTAAGCTAATTAAATCAACCAAACATAGATCTAAAATCAGTTATTCCTAGGCTCATTTGAATTTATCTTCCTCCTGTAGCTTCTTTTCGTACCCTCAAAATTCGAATAAATTACACAAATCCAAAATGGAGCCTTCTCATACTATATTTGGCTATGCATAAGCGTACACTTCAATTGTTACTGCATGGTTAATGTTATAATAATAGCAACAACTATCAGTCAGTATTCGGATGGCCCCGTATGAGGCTTTATATGGTAGGAGGTGTAGATCTTTCGGTTGGTTGGTTCGAGCCTGGTGAGGTGATGCGAAGCTAGAATTCATAGTTTAACATGTTATATGCCTTACGTTTTATGTGCGTTAATGATAAAAACACACTTTTTATGAGCATAATGGAGTCAATTTCATGTGTAGGTGAATTGGAGATGGAAACCGAACTAAATGGATGCAAATACGTCGAAAATANTTTGCCTCCTAAAGCCAGGCTGGCCCTGGCGTTAGGGGGGCGTTTGCCTCCTAAAGCCAGGCCTGGCCTGGCCTTATCCAGGCCTTAGAGCCAAAACGCCTGGTCTCCTGGTTCTGGTCAATTTCGAGTTTTGACGAGTTTAAGTGTTTCCCGGTTGAAATAGAAGTCTCCTACACGTTTAGGGTTTGTCCTAAACTTATAAATAGACCCAAAAAAACACAACTTAGAGAGAGATTCGATGAGAGGAAGCCATTGAAGAGAAGGAAAACATCGATTTGTACAGATTTTCTTCATTACTTTGTAGTTTAATTATGCAAGTTATTTTAGATTTTATTCTTATGAACTTGTTTAGCTAACTTCTTTAATCTAGGGTTTTGGTAGAACCCATTAGGGGATGAACTTATTTTGTTATTAATATAGTTCCGATTGGTTGATTAATCTCTATTTGTTCAACTACGTTCTTGTTGTAGTTAATTGAATGGCCATCAATTAGCTGTGCCTATTTATTATGTATCTACTTGAGAGAGAGTGCATATTTAGGTAGTTGTTTGAACAACA
>MDKJ01264719.1:0-33692 GCA_005239525.1 Nicotiana knightiana | reverse complement strand
GGGTCTATTTATATGTTTGGGATAAACCCTAAACGTGTAGGAGACTTCTATTCCAACCGGGAAGCACTTAAAAACCTTTAAAACTCGGAGTTGACAGGACCGGGCACCCAGGCGTTAAGCCACAAACGCCCCCTTATCGCCAGGGCAGGCCTGGCGTTAGGAGCCAAACGCCTGGCTAACACCGGGGTCACCCTGGCCTTAAGGGCCAAACGCCCCCTTAACGCCTGGGCATGCCTGGCTTTAGGGGTCAAACACTCGGGTATGGCCCGGGTCACTCCTTTTCGACTCTTGAGCGTATTTTTGATGTTTTATGCACCCATTTAGCTCGGCTTCCATCTCCAATTCACCTACACATGAAATAGACTCCATTATGCACATATAACATGTATTTTTATCACAAAAGCACATAAAATGTAAGGTATATAATGCTTAAAACTATGAATTATAGCCACGCATCAATACTCCCTCTAACGATGTCCGCCGGGTCCGGCTGCGTAATCTGCACAACATAAAGAAGTGCAGGTGTAGCATCAGTACAACCGACCTCATGTACTGAGTAAGTGTCGAGCCTAACCTCGCGAAGTAGTGACGAGGCTAGACGCGACAACAACAATTTACCTGTACAGTTATATAATATATACCAAAGAAGGTATCAAGGAATAAGCAATTAAGCACGGTAATACGGGGACAAGTAATGGGGTAACAAGTAAGAAGAAAATACGAATAATTGAACAAACGATAATGCAAATAAATCAAGACAACAGGAAATAATAACTCAAAAAAAATGTACATAGCATCACACTTCGTGCATTTACTCTCATCCTCACAATGCAATGTATAAATGAAAGCAATATAAATAATGGCACGGCATCACCCTTCGTGCTTTTACTCTCGTACTCACTATGCAATGTATAAATGAAAGCAATATAAATAATGGCACGGCATCACCCTTCGTGCTTTTACTCTCGTACTCACTATGCAATGTATAAATGAAAGCAATATAAATAATGGCACGGCATCACCCTTCGTGATTTTATTCTCTTCCTCACTATGCAATGTGTAGGTAAAAGCAATGTAAATTATGGCACGGCATCACCCTTCGTGCTTTTACTCTCTTCCTCACTATGCAATATATGAAATGAATGAGATGAATACACGACATCACCCTTCGTGCTTTACACTCTTCCTCACCCAAATCAGCGAAAAAATAACAACTTGGCAAGGAATTCAACAATATGAAATTCAATTCAAAAACCACCCAGCAAGGAGAAGACATCAACCAAAATAATAACAATGCCCGTAAAGGGACTCAGCTATAACCAATCTTTTACAAGTACATAACGTAATGAATTGAGTTCTCGACCGAAGTATCATATCACAAGTACTTAAACAGATATTTTCAGCAATGCAACAACTTTATAAAGGAAACCACTTCAAAGCACAATAAATATCGGAATAATAACAGGTAATTCACCAATTAGACTCACGGGCATTCTTGACAAACAATGCATAGGTACTCGTCACCTCACATATACATTGAACATGATAATATAAGTAGCACATACAACTCAACACCTATTCCCTCACTAAAGTTAGGCCAAACACTTACCTCGGCTCCAAAAATGCAAAATCAAGCCTCTAGCACTGCTTTCCCTCTTATCCAACTCTGAAATGATAGTATCTAAGCATAATCGACTCAATAATATTAATAATGACTCAATAATTCAATCCTAAAGTCTAATTATACATTTCCCATCTTTCTTCCAAAAATACCAAGATTCGACCCCGGGCCCGCTTGGTCCAAGCACGAGGTTAGGACCAAAATCCGATCACCCATTCCCCCACGAGCCCTAATATACAATTTTTCTGAAATTCGATCCCAAAACGAGGTTGAATTTCCAAAAATTGGAAAAACCCTAACTCTACCCAAAACCCCAATTTCTACCCTTTAATTTCATGTTTTTAGGCCTAGAATTCAGTGATTGATGAAGAAAATGGAAGAAATTAGAGTTAGGATTACTTACCCAAGTGGTTATGGTGGAAGAATAGCTTGAAAATCGTCTATGGGGTTTGGAGAAGAAGAAGATGGTGAAAAATGTGAAAATCCCGTAATGGGTGTTCTGTTTTTGGAACTTTAAATAACTGGGCGAATTAACTCTATGCGATCGCGGAAGGATGAACGCGATCGCACAGAGACCTGAGTTGTGAGCACTGCGATCGCGGGATACCTATTGCGATCGCACAGTTCTACCATGCCCCCCCCCCTTTCGCGATCGCACAAGAAAGGACGCGACCGCACTGAGTACTCACCCCCAACCCCACATACCTACCTATGCCCCTATGCGATCGCGGACAGTGTTATGAGATTGCATAGAGGAAACTGAGCCCCCACCCCCTTACTTAAAGCTATTCGATCGCATAGTGCAATGCATCAGACACCAGCAATTTCACTCTACACCAGATTTTTCTTACTTTTTGCACTCCGACACCTACCCGAAACTCACTCGAGCCCTGGGGGCTCAAAACCAAATATACACACGACTTCAAAATCATCCTACGGACTTATTCAAGTAATAAAACCATCAAAAACAACGAATTAAGCTCCAAAACTTATAGAATTTCCTCAAACTTCATAAACTATCAAATTTTCCATTTTTGATCTGAAACACGTCAAACCAAGTTCGTTTCTTACCAAATTTTAAAGATAACTCATATAATATATATTGAACCTGTTCCGGGCTCCAGAACCATAATAAGGGACCGGTAACACGGGTTCCACATCAAAGTTCATTATCAAAAGTCTTTATTATTTTCAGAAAATAATTTTCTTTAAAAATTTATTTCTCGGACTTGGGACATCGGAATTCGATTTTGGGCATACGCCCAGGTCCCATATTTTCCTACGGACCCTTTGGGATCGTCAAATCACGGGTCCAGGTCCGTTTACTAGAAACGTTGACCAAAGTCAACTTTATTCAATTAATTATCATAAATTCAACTGTTTAACACATTTCCACATAAAGGCTTCCCGACTACGTGCCCGGGCTACGCACGTATATCGAGGTGATCAATGGAGGCTTTCAGGGCCTCAGAACATAGTTTTAGCTAGATTTACACGGGATGACCTTTTGGGTCATCACAATCTCCACCTCTAAAACAATCGTTCGTCCTCGAACGGACATAGAAAGGTACCTGAATCGGGGAAAAGGTGGGGATATCGGCTCCGCATATCGGACTAGGAATCCCAAGTAGCTGCCTCAGCAGGCTGACCTCTCTACTGAACACGAACCGAAGGATAACTCTTCGATCTCAACCGTCGCACCTGCCACTCTAATATGGCTACTGGCTCCTCCTCATAAGACAAATCCTTGTCCAACTGGACACCACTGAAGTCAAGTACATGAGATGGATCTGCAATATACCTCCGGAGCATAGATACATGAAATACTTGATACACGGCTGACAAACTAGGTGGCAAGGCAAGTCTGTAGGCCACCTCTCCTACCTTATCCAAAATCTCAAATGGACCAATGTACGTAGGGCTCAACTTTCCCTTCTTCCCGAACCTCATCACGCCCTTCATGGGCGACACTAGAAGAAATACCCGGTCTCCTACCATAAAGGACAAATCTCGAACTATGCGATCTGCATAACTCTTTTGCCTGGACTGAGCTGTACGAAGTCTATCCTGAATAATCTACACCTTGTCCAAGACATCCTGGACTAACTCAGAACCCAACATCTAGCCAATCCCGGCTCAAACCATCCGTTCGGAGACCGACACCGTCAACCATATAATGCCTCATACGGAGCCATCTGAATGCTCGACTGATACCTGTTGTTGTAGGCAAACTCAGCTAAAGGAAAGAACTGGTCCCATGAACCACCAAAGTATAATTGGGTTGTTGTATATTGTACATTCAATGGGCTGCTATTGTATATTTGGGTATAACTTGGCTGTTGTATATTGTACATTCATTGGTAGGGTTAACATCTATTTGGGTGAATTCTTCTTTATTAAGAAATCTTTACACAACTAGTCGGTCATATAATTTTTGTTTTTTCAAGCCATATACATAGATTATACATTAATTATACACAATTATACAAATATATTACACAAATCATGCATATATTGTACATTCATTGGCTATTTTTAGTTTACGTGGTAGGGTGAGTGGCTATTTGGGTATAATCGGGTTGTTGTATATTGTACATTCATTGGGCTACTATTGTATACTTGGATATAATTGGGTTGTTGTATATTGTACATACATTGGTAGGGTGAGCGGCTATTTGGGTGAATTCTTCTTTATCAAGGGATCTTTACACATCCGGTCATATTAATTGCTTGCTTTTCTTGCCATATATATATATTATACATTAATTATACACAATTATACATATGTAATACACAAATCATGCATATATTACATAGATTATACATTAATTATACACAATTATACACATGTAATATACAAATCATGCATATATTGTACATTCACTGGCTATTTTTAATTTAAATGGTAGGGTGAGCGCCTATTTGGGTATAATTGGGATGTTGTATATTGTACATTCAATGGGTTGCTATTGTATATTTGGGTATAATATGGCTTGCATTTTCAATCCATATACAAAGATTATACATTAATTATACATAACTATACACATGTATTGCACAAATCATGCCTATATTTTACATTCATTGGCTATTTTTAGTTTTAGTGGTAGGGTGAGCGGCTATTTGGGTGTAATTGGGTTGTTGTATATTGTACATTCATTGGGTTGCTATTGTATATTTGGATATAATTGGGCTTTTGTATATTGTACATTCATTGGTATGGTGAGCTGCTATTTGGGTGAATTCTTCTTTATTAAAGGATCTTTACACAAATAGTCGGTCATATTAATTGTTTGTTTTTTCAAGCCACATTTTTAGCCAATTGGTTGGGTGAGAAGCTATTTGGGTATTTTTGGGGTATTGTATATTGTATATTCATTGGGCTGCTATTGTATATTTGGGTACAATTGGGTTGTTGTATATTGTACATTCATTGGTAGGGTGAGCATCTATTTGGGTGAATTCTTCTTTATTAAGGGATCTTTACACAAATAGACGGTCATATTAATTGTTTGCTTTTTCAAGCCATATACATAGATTATGCATTAATTTTATACATGTGTAATACACAAATCATGCATATATTGTACATTCATTGGCTATTTTTAGTATAAGTGGTAGGGTGAGCGGCTATTTGGGTATAAATATGTTGTTGTATATTGTACATTCATTGAGCTGCTATTGTATATTTGGATATAATTGGGCTGTTGTATATTGTACATTCATTGGTAGGGTGAACATCTATTTGGGTAAATTCTTCTTTATAAAGGGATCTTTACACAAATAGTCCGTCATATTAATTGTTTGCTTTTTCAAGCCATATACATAGATTATACATTAATTATATACAATTATACACATGTAATACACAAATCATGCATATATTGTACATTCACTCGCTATTTTTAATTTAAATGGTGGGGTGAGCAGCTATGTGGGTATAATTGGGATGTTATATATTATACATTCAATGGGCTGCTATTGGTAGGGTGAACAGCTATTTGGGTGAATTCTTCTTTATTAAGGAATCTTTACACAAATAGTCGGTCATATTAATTGTTTGCGTTTTCAAGCCATATACATAGATTATATATTAATTATACACAATTATACATATGTAATAAGCACATCATACATATATTGTACATTCATTGGCTATTTTTAGTTTAAGTGGTAGGGTGAGCGGCTATTTGGGTATAATGGGGATGTTCTATATTGTACATTTTTTTGGCTGCTATTGTATATTTGGATATAATTGGGTTGTTGTATATTGTACATTCAATGGTAGGGTGAGCGGCTATTTGGGTGATTCTTCTTTATTAAGGGTCCTTACACAAATAGTCGGTCATATTAATTGCTTGCTTTGTCAAGCCATATATATAGATTATACATTAGTTATACATAATTATACACATGTGATACACAAATCATGCATATATTTTACATTCATTGACTATTTTTAGTTTAAGTGGTAGGGTGAGCGGCTATTTGGGTATAATCGGGTTGTTGTATATTGTACATTCATTGGGCTGCTATTGTACATTTGGATATAATTGGGTTGTTGTATATTGTACATACATTGGTAGGGTGAGCGGCTATTTGGGTGTATTCTTCTTTATTAAGGGATCTTTACACAAATAGTCGGTCATATTAATTGCTTGCTTTTTGTAACGACTCGGTCGATCATTTTAAGAATTTGCGCCCCAATCCCCTATCAACCGCTTCTCCCATGGCTATTTATTTTATTGGAACTTGTCGGAGCATTGAGTGATGAGATCCAGGGTGATTTTGGACACATAGTTCATAAATGTGGAATTTAGCTTTAGAAATATGGATGTAGCTAGAGCTGTGTGAAGACGGATCCGGAATGGAATTTCGTCAACTCCGTTAGCTTCGTTGGGTGATTTCAGTGTAGGGAGCGTGTTCAGAATGTGTTTTCAAGGTCGATATTGAATTTAGGCTTGAATTGGCGAAATTTAAGATTTCTGCGATTTCGGCCGATAAGTGAAATTTTGATATCGGACTCGGAATGGATTTCCGAAAGCGGTAGCAGGTCCGTAATGTCATTTATGACCTGTGTGCAAAATTTGAGGTCATTCGGGTGAGTTTAGACGTATTTCGGCATCGGATGTGAATTCTAAAAATTTTCTAAGTTCTTAGGCTTGAATCTATGCATAATTGATGATTTTGATGTTATGAGATGTGTTTTAAGGCTCGATCAAGTTTGAACAAGGTAATAAGGTCAGTTGGTAGGTTTGGTTGAGGTCTCGGGGCCTCGGGGTTGTTTCGGATGCCCAACAGGTGAGTTTGAGAAGTTGAGAAACAACTGAGCCATTTTGGTTCTGGTGTCTCGCACTTGCGATGGTATTTCCGCAGGTGCGGACACGCAGGTGCGAAGGGGGTGCCGTAGGTGCGAACCCAGGTCATTATATGAATTTTCGCACCAGTGATGGTATTTTCTCAGGTGCGGGCTCGCAGGTGCGACCCCAGTCCACTTAATGAATTTTCGCACCTGCGATTGGGTTTCCGCAGGTGCGGCACCGCAGGTCCGATCCCAGTGTCACAGGTGCAAAATGTCTGGGCATTTTATATCAAAAATTCAAGGGTTTGAATTTCATAATTCCAAAATCGATTGTGAGCTCAGAACTTGGCGATTTTCAGTGGGATTTGAAGAGGAGGATCATTGGTAACATTTTCTAACCTTAATCTCTTTATATATCGATAATCTCTATCATTTTCCTCAATCTAATCAATGAAATTGGATGAAAAACCATGAAAATGAGATGAAATTTTCCCAAGTAGAAACTTGAGGATTTAGGGAGATTTAGACGTCGGATTTTGTTGATTCTTGTTCGAGTGGGTTCATGAGCGAATAGGTGGTCGGAAAATATAAATTTTACCCGATTACGAGACGTGGGCTCGGGGGACTTTTTGGGCGAATTTCCTAATTTCACGTATTAGCTTATAGATAATTAGCTATTTTATTCCCTTGAAGTGATATTTACACCGTGCAATCGATTTGAATAGATTTGGGCCACCCGGAGTCAGATACTCGTGGTATTGAGTTGATTAGCGCAGTCAAGGTAAGTGGCTTGCCTAATTCTGTGTTGGGGACTTTCCCTTAGGCATTTTTATACTGATTTTGTTACGTGGACGCCGTGTACGTGAGGTGACGAGTGCGTACACGGGTCATTGTTGCTAAAATCCTATTTTACTCCTATGAAATCGCTCATTTTCATTCATATATTACTATTTCTATCTTAATTGAGTAGATTGCTTCAGAGTAAGCATGCTTACCTGTTCTGACTTGATTTCCTCTTATTTGCTACTAGTCACATCATGCTTAGGTTACTTTACTCTATTCATGCATGTTGTTTTCTCTGGACTGTTTAATTAAGCCATAACTGACTTAATTATGTTTTGCATATTTAATTTGGGACTACGGACCAAGATCCGGGAGCTTTTCCCCTGTCCTGCATTTCATATTTAAATTGGGACTACGGACCGAGATCCGGTAGCTTTTCCCATGTACTGAAATGCATATTTAAATTGGGACTACGAACAGTGATCCGGGAGCTTTCCCCCTGTACTGCATAGCATATTTAAATTGGGACTACAGACTGAGATCCGGGAGCTTTCCCCGTGTACTGCATTGCACATTTACTTTTGAGATATATGTTGTGCTGAGGTGAGGGCTCTTTTTCTGTTATTAAATCTTTTCGTTTTTCTTAATCATGTTTATCATTGCTTACCTATTTTTCATTGTTTTAAATTGTATATTGACTTGTTTTACAAACTCAATAGGGCCTCAACCTGACCTCGTCACTACTTGACTGGGGTTAGGCTTGGCACTTACGGAGTACCGAATGTGGAGTACTCACGCTCTTTCCTGCGCATGTTTTCCCCATGTGCAGATCCAGGTACCAGCACCCAGTATCGTGGCTAGGAGTCGTCATATCAGCAGCCAGGAGACCGCGAGGTAATTCTTCCGCATCCACAGAATCCCACGAGTCCCCTTCTACTCAAGTATAGGCATAGAAGACTTGTGTATTTTTCCGTTGTTTCATTGTATAGAGCTACATTTAGTACAGAGCTTGTGACTATGGTGACATTCCGGGTTTTGGGAAGTAAAAATGTATATGCTGAGCAGCTATGTTATATCTACTTGAGTTCTTTTTTGTCCTTATTTTATTGATTCTGTCATTTTCGCAAATTTTAGGCTTACCTAGTCATAGAGACTAGGTGCCGTCACGATACCTTTCGGAGGGTAAATTGGGTTGTGACGTTTTTTCAAGCCATATATATAGATTATACATTAATTATACACAACCATACACATGTAATACACAAATCATGCATATATTGTATATCATTGGCTATTTTTAGTTTAAGTGGTAGGGTGAGCAGCTATTGGGTATAATTGGGTTGTGCTGCTATTGTATATTTGGATGTAATTGGACTGTTGTATATTGTACATTCATTGATAGGGTGAGCGGCTATTTGGGTGAATTCTTCTTTAATAAGGGATCTTTACATGAATAACCGGTCATCTTAATTAGGTTGTAAAATTTTTTCAAGCCATATACATAGATTATACATTAATTATACACATGTAATACACAAATCATGCATATTGTACATTCATTGGATATTTTAAATTTAAATGGTGGGGTGAGCGGCTATTTGGGTATAATCGGGTTGTTGTATATTGTACATTCATTGGGCTTCTATTGTATATTTGGATATAATTGGGTTGTTGTATATTGTTCATTCATTGGGGTGCTATTGTATATTTGGGTATAATTGGGATGTTGTATATTGTACATTCATTGGGCTTCTATTGTATATTTGGATATAATTGGGTTGTTGTATATTGTTCATTGATTGGTATAGTGAGCGGCATTTTGAGTGAATTCTTCTTTATTAAGGGATTTTTACACAAATAGCCGATCATATTAATTGTTTGCTTTTTAAGCCATATACATATATTATACATTAATTATACACAATTATACACATATAATACACAAATCATGCATATATTGTACATTCATTGGCTATTTTTAGTTTAAGTGGTAGGGTGAGCGGCAGTATAATTGGGTTGTTGTATATTGTACATTCATTGGCTATTTTTAGTTTAAGTGGTAGGGTGAGCGGCAGTATAATTGGGTTGTTGTATATTGTACATTCATTGGGTTGCTACTGTATATTTGGATATAATTGGATTGTTCTATATTGTACATTCATTGGTAGGGTGAGCGACTATTTGGGTGTATTCTTCTTGATTAAGGGATATTTACACAAATAGCTGGTCACATTAATTGCTTGCTTTTTCAAGAAACATATATAGATTATACATTAATTATACATAATTATAATCATGTAATACACAAATCATGCATATGTTGTACATTCATTGGCTATTTTTAGTTTAAGTGGTTGGGTGAGCAACTATTTGGGTATAATTGGGTTGTTGTATATTGTACATTCATTGGGTTGCTATTGTATATTTGGGTATAATTGGGTTGTTGTATATTGTACATTCATTGGGCTGCTATTGTATATTTGGATATAATTGGGTTGTTGTATATTGTAAATTCATTGGTAGGGTGAGCGGCTATTGGGTGAATTCTTCTTTATTAAGGGATCTTTACATGAACCCGGTTATCTTAATTGTTTGCTTTTTCAAGCCATATACATAGATTATACATTAATTATACATAATTTAACATATGTAATACACAAATCATGCATATACTATACATTCATTGGCTATTTTTAGTTTAAGTGGTTGGGTGAGAGGCTATTTGGGTATAACCGGGCTGTTGTATATTGTACATTCATTGGACTCCTATTGTATATTTGAATATAATTGGGCTTTTGTTTATTGTACATACATTGGTATGGTGAGCGGCAAGTTGGGTGAATTCTTCTTTATTAAGGGATCTTTACACAAATAGTCGGTCATATTAATTGTTTGATTTTTAAAGCAACATACATAGATTATACATTAATTATACACATGTAATACACAAATCATGCATATATTGTAAATTCATTGGCTATTTTTAATTTAAATGGTAGGGTGAGCGGCTATTTGGGTATAATCGGGTTGTTGTATATTGTACATTCATTGGGCTGCTATTGTATATTTGGATATAATTGGTTTGTTGTATATTGTAGATTCATTGGCATGGTGAACGGCTCTTTGGGTGAATTTTTCTTTATAAAGGGATCTTTACACAAATAGCCGGACATATTAATTGTTTGCTTTTTTTAAGCCACATACATAGATTATACATTAACTATACACATGTAATACACAAATCATGCATATATTGTACATTCATTAACTATTTTTAGTTTAAGTGGTAGGGTGAGCGGCTACTTGGGTATAATTGGGTTGTTGTATATTGTACATTCATTGGGCTGCTATTGTATATTTGGGTATAATTGGGATGTTGTATATTGTACATTCATTGGTAGAGTGAGCGATTATTTGGGTGAATTCTTCTTTATTAAGGGATCTTTACAAAAATAGCCGACAATATTAATTGTTTTTTTTCAAGCCATATACATATACTATACATTAATTATACATAATTATACACATGCAATACACAAATCACGCATATATTGTACATTCATTGGCTATTTTTAGTTTAAATGATAGGGTGAGCAGCTATTTGTGTATTTTTGGGCCGTTGTATATTGTACATTCATTTGGCTATTATTGTATATTTAGGTATAATTGGGTTGTTGTATATTGTATATTCATTGGTAGGGTGAGCAGCTATTTGGGTGAATTCTTTATTAAGGAATCTTTACACAAATAGCCGGTCATATTAATTGTTTGCTTTTTCAAGTTATATACATAGATTATACATTAATTTTATACAATTATACACATGTAATACACAAATCATGCATATATTGTACATTCATTGGCTATTTTTTAGTTTAAGTGGTAGGGTGAGCAACAATTTGGCTATTTATGGGCTGTTGTATATTGTACATTCATTGGGATGCTATTGCATATTTGGGTATAATTGGGTTGTTGTATATTGTACATTCATTGGTAGGGTGAGCGACTATTTAGGTGAATTCTTCTTTATTCAGGGATCTTTACACAAATAGCCAGTAGTATTAATTGCTTTCTTTTTCAAGCCATATAAATAGAATATACACAAATCATGCATATATTGTACATTCATTGTCTATTTTTAGTTTACGTGGTTGGGTGAGCAGCTATTTGGGTATTTTTGGGCTGTTGTATATTGTACATTCATTGGGTTGCTATTGTATATTTGGATATAATTGGGTTGTTGTATATTGTACATTCATTGGTAGGGTGAACAACTATTTGGGTGAACTCTTCTTTATTAAGGGATCTTTACACAAATACACGGTCATATTAATTGTTTGATTTTTCAAGACTTATACAGAGATTATGCATTAATTATATATAATTATACACATGTAATGCACAAATCATACATATATTGTACATTTATTGGCTATTTTTGGTTTAAGTGGTAGGGTGAGCGGCTATTTGTGTATAATTGGCTTTTGTATATTGTACATTTATTGGGCTGTTATTGTATATTTGGATATAATTGGGCTCTTGTATATTGTACATTCATTGGTAGGTTGAACAACTATTTGGGTGAATTCTTCTTTATTAAGGGATCTTTACACAAATAGATGGTCATATTAATTGTTTCCTTTTTTAAGCCACATACATAGATTATACATTAATTATACACATTTATACACATATAATGCACAAATCATGCATATATTGTACATTCATTGGCTCTTTTTAGTTTAAGTGCTAGGGTGAGCGACTATTGGGGTATAATTAGGTTGTTGTATATTGTACATTCATCTGGCTGTTATTTTATATTTGGATCTAATTGGACAATTATATATTGTACATTCATTGGTAGGGTGAGCGGCTATTTTGGTGAATTATTCTTTATTGAGGGATCGTTACACAAATAAACGGTAGTACTAATTGCTTTCTTTTTCAAGCCTTATATATAGTTTATACATTAGTAATATATAATTATACATATGTAATACTCAAATCATGCATATATTGTACATTCATTGGCTATTTTTAGTTTAAGTGGTAGGGTGAGCAGTTATTTGGGTATAATTGGGATGTTGTATATTGTACATTATTGGGCTGCTATTGTATATTTGGATATAATTGGGTTGTTGTATATTGTACATTCATTGGTAGGGTGAGCGGCTATTTGGGTGAATTCTTCTTTAATAGCCGGTAATCTTAATTGTTTGTTTTTTCAAGCCATATAAATAGCTTATACTTTAATTATACACAATTATACACATGTAATACACAAATCATGCATATATTGTACATTCATAGGCTATTTTTAGTTTAGGTGTTAGGGTGAGCAATTATTTGGCTATTTATGGGTTGTTGTATATTGTACATTCATTGGGCTGCTATTGCATATTTGGATATGATTGAGTTGTTTTATATTGTACATTCATTGGTAGGGTGAGCAACTATTTGGGTGGATTCTTCTTTGTTAAAGAATCTTTATACAAATAGCTGATCATATTAATTGTGTGCTTTTTGAAGCCATATATATAGATTATGCACTAATTATACACAATTATACACATGTAATACACAAATCATGCATATATTACACATTCATTGGCTATTTTTAGTTTAAGTGGTAGGGTGAGCATCTATATGGATATAATCGGGATGTTGTATACTGTACATTCATTGGGCTGCTATTGTACATTTGGATATAATTGGGTTGTTGTATATTGTGTAAACATTGGTAGGGTGAGCGACTATTTGGGTGAATTCTTCTTTATTAAGATATCTTTACATGAATAGACGGTCATCTTAGTAGGGTTGTAACGTTTTTCCAAGCCATATACATATATTATACATTAATTATACACATGTAATACACAAATCATACATATTGTACATTCATTCGCTATTTTAAATTTAAATGGTAGGGTGAGCGGCTATTTGGGTATAATCGGGTTGTTGTATATTGTACATTCATTCGCTATTTTAAATTTAAATGGTAGGGTGAGCGGCTATTTGGGTATAATCGGGTTGTTGTATATTGTACATTCATTGGGGTGCTATTATATATTTGGATATCATTGGGTTGTTGTATATTGTTCATACATTGGTATAGTGAGCGGCTTTTTGAGTGAATTCTTCTTTATTAAGGGATCTTTACACAAATAGTCGATCATATTAATTATTTGCTTTTTAAGCCATATACATATATTATACATTAATTATACACATATAATACACAAATCATGCATATATTGTACATTCATTCGCTATTTTTAGTTTAAGTTGTAGGATGAGCGGCGGTATAATTGGGCTGTTGTATATTGTACATTCATTGGGCTGCTATTGTATATGTGGATACAATTGGATTGTTCTATATTGTACATTCATTGGTAGGGTGAGCGACTATTTGAGTGAATTCTTCTTGATTAAGGTATCTTTACACAAATAGCCGGTCACATTAATTGCTTGATTTTTCAAGCAACATATATTGATTATACATTAATTATACACAATTATAATCATGTAATACACAAATCATGCATATATTGTACATTCATTGGCTATTTTTAGTTTAAGTGGTTGGGTGAGCAACTATTTGGGTATAATTAGGTTGTTGTATATTGTACATTCATTGGCTATTTTTAGTTTAAGTGGTTGGGTGAGCAACTATTTGGGTATAATTAGGTTGTTGTATATTGTACATTCATTGGGTTGCTATTGTATATTTGGGTATAATTTGGTTGTTGTATATTGTACATTCATTGGGCTGCTATTGTATATTTGGATATAATTGGGTTGTTGTATATTGTACATTCATTGGTAGGGTGACAGGCTATTTGGGTGAATTCTTCTTTATTATGGGATCTTTACATGAACAGCCAGTCATCTTAATTGTTTGCTTTTTCAAGCCATATACATAGATTATACATTAATTATACACAATTATACATATGTAATACACAAATCATGCATATACTATACATTCATTGGCTATTTCTAGTTTAAGTGGTTGGGTGAGAGGCTATTTGGGAATAACCGGGCTGTTGTATATTGTACATTCATTGGACTCCTATTGTATATTTGAATATAATTGGGCTTTTGTTTATTGTACATACATTGGTATGGTGAGCGGCTATTTGGGTATAATCGGGCTGTTGTATATTGTACATTCATTGGACTCCTATTGTATATTTGAATATAATTGGGCTTTTGTTTATTGTACATACATTGGTATGGTGAGCGGCTATTTGGGTGAATTCTTCTTTATTAAGGGATCTTTACACAAATTGTCGATCATATTAATTGTTTGATTTTTAAAGCAACATACATAGATTATACATTAATTATACACAAATCATGCATATATTGCACATTCATTGGCTATTTATAATTTAAATGGAAGGGTGAGCGGCTATTTGGGTATAATCGGGCTGTTGTATATTGTACATTCATTGGGCTGCTATTTTATATTTGGATATAATTGGACTATTGTATATTGTACATTCATTGGTAGGGTGAACGGCTATTTGGGTGAATTCTTCTTTATTCAGGGATCTTTACATAAATAGCCGGTAGTATTAATTGCTTTCTTTTTCAAACCTTATATATAGTTTATACATTAATAATATACAATTATACATATGTAATACTCAAATCATGCATATATTGTACATTCATTGGCTATTTTTAGTTTAAGTGGTAGGGTGAGCAGCTATTTGGGTATAATTGGGTTGTTGTATATTGTACATTATTGCACTGCTATTGTATACTTGAATGTAATTGGGCTGTCGTATATTGTACATTCATTGGCTATTTTTAGTTTAAGTGGTAGGGTGAGCAGCTATTTGGGTATAATTGGGTTGTTGTATATTGTACATTATTGCACTGCTATTGTATACTTGAATGTAATTGGGCTGTCGTATATTGTACATTCATTGGCTATTTTTAGTTTAAGTGGTAGGGTGAGCAGCTATTTGGGTATAATTGGGTTGTTGTATATTGTACATTATTGCACTGCTATTGTATACTTGAATGTAATTGGGCTGTTGTATATTGTACATTCATTGGTAGGGTAAGCGGCTATTTGGGTGAATTCTTCTTTATTAAGGGATCGTTACATGAATAGTCAGTCATCTTAATTGTTTGTTTTATCAAGCCATATACATGGATTATACTTTAATTAGACACAATTATACACACGTCTTACAAAAATCATGCATAAATTGTACATTCATTGGCTATTTTTAGTTTAGGTGTTAGGGTGATGAGATATTTGGCTATTTATGAGTTGTTGTAAATTGTACATTCATTGGGATGCTATTTTATATTTGGATATAATTGGACTATTGTATATTGTACATTCATTGGTAGGGTGAGCGGCTATTTGGGTTAACTCTTCTTTATTCAGGGATCTTTACATAAATAGCCGGTAGTATTAATTGCTTTCTTTTTCAAGCTTTATATATAGTTTATACTTTAATAATATACAATTATACATATGTAATACTCAAATCATGCATATATTGTACATTCATTGGCTATTTTTAGTTTAAGTGATTGGGTGAGTAGCTATTTAGGTATAATTCGGTTGTTGTATATTGTACATTCATTGGGCAGCTATTGTATATTTGGATATAATTGGATTATTCTATATTGTACATTCATTGGTAGGGTGAGCGACTATTTGGGTGAATTCGTCTTGATTAAGGGATCTTTACACAAATAGCCGGTCACATTAATTGCTTGTTTTTCAAGCGACATATATAAATTATACATTAATTATACACAATTATAATCATGTAATACACAAATCATGCATATATTGTACATTCATTGAGTATTTTTAGTTTAGGTGTTAGGGTGAGCAGCTATTTGTCTATTTATCGGCTGTTGTATATTGTACATTCATTGGGCTGCTATTGTATATTCGGGTATAATTGGGCTGTTGTATATTGTACATTCATTGGTATGGTGAGCAGCTATTTGGGTGGATTCTTCTTTATTAAGAAAGCTTTACACAAATAGCCGGTCATATTAATTGTTTGCTTTTCAAGCCATATATATAGATTATACACTAATTATACACAATTATACACATGTAATACACAAATCATGCATATATTGTACATTCATTGGCTATTTTTAGTTTAAGTGGTAGGGTGAGCGGCTATTAGGGTATAATTAGGTTATTTTATATTGTACATTCATTGGGATGCTATATTATAGTTGGATATAATTGGACTGTTGTATATTGTACATTCATTGGTAGGGTGAGCGGCTATTGGGGCGAATTATTCTTTATTCAGGGATCTTTACACAAATAGCCGGTAGTACTAATTGCTTTCTTTTTCAAGCCTTATATATAGTTTATACATTAGTAATATATAATTATACATCTGTAATACTCAAATCACGCATATATTGTACATTCATTGGCTA
The DNA here is from genome assembly GCA_005239525.1 of Nicotiana knightiana. Lineage (NCBI taxonomy): Eukaryota > Viridiplantae > Streptophyta > Magnoliopsida > Solanales > Solanaceae > Nicotiana > Nicotiana knightiana. The sequence continues at coordinate 16,545 of MDKJ01264719.1, read as the reverse complement.
TTTTTAGTTTAAGTGGTAGGGTGAACAGTTATTTGGGTATAATTCGGATGTTGTATATTGTACATTATTGGGCTGCTATTGTATATTTGGTTGTAATTGGGTTGTTGTATATTGGACATTCATTGGTAGGGTGAGCGGCTATTTGGGTGAATTCTTCTTTACTAAGGGATCTTTACATGAATAGCCGGTAATCTTAATTGTTTGTTTTTTCAAGCCATAACATAGATTATACTTTAACTAGACACAATGATACACATGTAATACACAAATCATGCATATATTGTACACTCATTGGCTATTTTTAGTTTATGTGTTAGGGTGAGCGACTATTGAGGTATAATTAGGTTGTTGTATATTGTATATTCATCTGGCTGCTATTTTATATTTGGATATAATTGGACTGTTGTATATTGTACATTCATTGGTAGGGTGAGCAGCTATTTGGGTGAATTCTTCTTTATTAAGGAATCTTTACACAAATAGTCGTTCATATTAATTGTTTGCTTTTTCAAGCCATATATATAGATTATACACTAATTGTACACAATTATACACATGTAATACACAAATCATGCATATATTGTACATTCATTGGTAGGGTGAGCAGCTATTTGGGTGAATTCTTCTTTATTAAGGAATCTTTACACAAATAGTCGTTCATATTAATTGTTTGCTTTTTCAAGCCATATATATAGATTATACACTAATTGTACACAATTATACACATGTAATACACAAATCATGCATATATTGTACATTCATTGGCTATTTTTAGTTTAAGTGGTAGGGTGAGCGGCTATTAAGGTATAATTAGGTTGTTCTATATTGTACATTCATTGGGATGCTATTTTATATTTCGATATAATTGGACTGTTGTATATTGTACATTTATTGGTAGGGTGAGCGGCTATTGGGGTGAATTCTTCTTTATTCAGGGATCTTTACACAAATATCCGGTAGAATTAATTGCTTTCTTTTTGAAGCCTTATATATAGTTTAGACATTAATAATATACAATTATACATATGTAATACTCAAATAATTCATATATTGTACATTCATTGGCTATTTTTAGTTTAAGTGGTAGGGTAAGCAGCTATTTGGGTATAATTGGGCTGTTGTATATTGTACATTATTGGGCTGCTATTGTATATTTGGATATAATTGGGTTGTTGTATATTGTACATTCATTGGTCGGCTGAGAGGCTATTTGGGTGAATTCTTCTTTATTAAGGGATCTTTACATGAATAGTCGGTCATCTTAATTGTGTTGTGACATTTTTTCAAGCCATGTACATAGATTATACATTAATTATACACATGTAATGCACAAATCATGCATATTGTACATTCATTGGCTATTTTAAATTTAAATTGTAGGGTGAGCGGCTATTTGAGTATAATCGGGTTGTTGTATATTGTACATTCATTGGGCTGCTATTGTATATTTGGATATAATTGGGTTGTTGTATATTGTACATTCATTGGGCTGCTATTGTATATTTGGATATAATTGGGTTGTTGTATATTGTTCATTCATTGGTATAGTGAGCGGCTACTTGAGTAAATTCTTCTTTATTAAGGTATGTTTACACAAATAGCCGATCATATTAATTGTTTGCTTTTTAAGTCATATACATAGATTATACATTAATTATACATAATTATACACATACAATACACAAATCATGCATATATTGTACATTATTGGCTATTTTTAGTTTAAGTGGTAGGGTGAGCGGCTATTTGGGTATAATCGGGTTGTTGTATATTGTACATTCATTGGGCTGCTATTGTATATTTGGGTATAATTGGGTTGTTGTATATTGTACATTCATTGGGCTGCTATTGTATATTTGGATATAATTGGATTATTCTATATTGTACATTCATTGGTAGGGTGAGCGACTATTTGGGTGAATTCGTCTTGATTAAGGGATCTTTACACAAATAGCCGGTCACATTAATTGCTTGTTTTTCAAGCGACATATATAAATTATACATTAGTTATACACAATTATAATCATGTAATACACAAATCATGCATATATTGTACATTCATTGGCTATTTTTAGTTTAAGTGGTTGGGTGAGCAACTATTGGGGTATAATTGGATTGTTGTATATTGTACATTCATTGGGCTGCTATTGTATATTTTGGTATAATTGGGTTGTTGTATATTGTACATTCATTGGGCTGCTATTGTATATTTGGATATAATTAGGTTGTTGTATATTGTACATTCATTGGTAGGGTAAGCAGCTATTTTGGTGAATTCTTCTTTATTAAGGGATTTTTACATGAATAGCCGGTCATCTTAATTGTTTGCTTTTTCATGCCATATACATAGATTATACATTAGTTAAACACAATTATACAAATGTAATACACATATCATGCATATACTATACATTCATTGGCTATTTTAGTTTAAGTGGTTGGGTGAGAGGCTATTTGGGTATAACCGGGCTATTGTATACTGTACATTCGTAGGGCTCCTATTGTATATTTGAATATAATTGGGATTTTGTTTATTGTACATACATTAGTATGGTGAGCGGCTATGTGGGTGAATTCTTCTTTATTAAGGTATCTTTACACAAATAGTCGGTCATATTAATTGTTTGGTTTTTAAAGCAACATACATCGATTATACATTAAATATACACATGTAATGCACAAATCATGCATATATTGCACATTCATTGGCTATTTTTAATTTAAATGGTAGGGCGAGCGGCTATTTGGGTATAATCGGGCTGTTGTATATTGTACATTCATTGGGTTGTTATTGTATATTTGGATATAATTGGTTTGTTGTATATTGTACATTCATTGGCATGGTGAACGACTATTTGGGTGAATTCTTCTTTGTAAAGGGATCTTTACACAAATAGCCGGTCATATTAATTATTTGCCTTTTTAAGCCACATACATAAATTATACATTAATTACACACATGTAATACACAAATCATGCATATATTGTACATTCATTGGTTATTTTTAGATTAAGTGGTTGGGTGAGCGGCTATTTGGGTATAATTGGGATGTTGTGTATTGTACATTCATTGGGTTGCGACTATTTGGGCGAATTCTTCTTTATTAAGGGATCTTTACAAAAATAGGCGACAATATTAATTGTTCGTTTTTTCAAGCCATATACATCGATTATACATTAATTATACATAATTTTACACAATTATACACATGTAATACACAAATCATGCATATATTGTACATTCATTGGCTATTTTTAGTTTAAGTGATAAGGTGAGGAGCTATTTGGGTATTTTTTGGTTGTTGTATATTGTACATTCATTTGGCTATTATTGTATATTTGGGTATAATTAAGTTTTTGTATATTGTACATTCATTGGTAGGGTGAGCGGCTATTTGGATGAATTCTTCTTTATTAAGGAATCTTTACACAAATGCCGGTCATATTAATTGTTTGCTTTTTCAAACCATATACATAGACTATACATTAATTTTATAGAATTATACACATGTAATACACAAATCATGCATATATTGTACATTCATTGGCTATTTTTAGTTTAAGTGGGAGGTGAGCAACTATTTGGCTATTTATGAGCTGTTGTATACTGTACATTCATTGGGCTACTATTGCATATTTGGGTATAATTGGGTTGTTGTATATTGTACATTCATTGGTAGGGTGAGCGACTATTTGGGTGAATTCTTCTTTATTCAGGGATCTTTACACAAATAGACGGTAGTATTAATTGCTTTATTTTTCAAACCACATACATAGATAATACACAAATCATGCATATATTGTACATTCATTGTCTATTTTTAGTTTACGTGGTTGGGTGAGCAGCTATTTGGGTATTTTTGGGTTGTTGTATATTGTACTTTCATTGGGCTGCTATTGTATATTTGCGTATAATTAGGCTGTTGTATATTGTACATTCAATGGTAGGATGAAACAGCTATTTGGGTGAATTCTTCTTTATCAAGGGATCTTTACACAAATAGACGGTCATATTAATTTTTTACTTTTTAAAGCCACATACATAGATTATACATTAATTATACATATTTATATATATGTAATACACAAATCATGTATATATTGTACATTCATTGACTATTTTGAGTTTAAGTGGTAGGGTGAGCGACTATTGGGGTATAATTAGGTTGTTGTATATTGTATATTCATCTGGCTGCTATTTTATATTTGGATATAATTGGACTGTTGTATATTGTACATTCATTGGTTGGGTGAGCGGCAATTTTGGTGAATTCTTCTTTATTCAGGGATCTTTACACAAATAGCCGGTAGTACTAATTGCTTTCTTTTTCAAGCCTTATATATAGTTTATACATTAGTAATATATACTTATACATATGTAATACTCAAATCATGCATATATTGTACATTCATTGGCTATTTTTTGTTTTAAGTAGTAGGGTGAGCAGTTATTTGGGTATAATTGGGTTGTTGTATATTGTACATTATTGTGCTGTTGTATATTGTACATTCATTGGTAGGGTGAGTGGCTATTTGGGTGAATTCTTCTTTATTAAGGGATCTTTACATGAATAGCCGATCATCTTAATTGTTTGGTTTTTCAGGCCATATACATAGATTATAGTTTAGTTATACACAATTATACACATGTAATACACAAATCATGCATATATTGTACATTCATTGGCTATTTTTAGTTTAGATGTTAGGGTGAGCAGTTATTTGGCTATTTATGGGCTGTTGTATACTGTACATTCATTGGTCTGCTATTGCATATTTGGATATAATTGGGTTGTTGTATATTGTACATTCATTGGTAGGGCGAGCAACTATTTGGGTGGATTCTTCTTTTTTAAAGAATCTTTATAAAAATAGCCGGTCATATTAATTATTTGCTTTTTCAAGCCATATATATAGATTATACATTAATTATACACATGTAATACACAAATCATGCATATATTGCACATTAATTGGCTAGTTTTAGTTTAAGTGGTAGGGTGAGCAGCTATTTGGATATAATCGGGTTGTTGTATATTGTACATTCAATGGGATGCTATTGTATATTTGTATATAATTGGGTTGTTGTATATTGTGCATACATTGGTAGGGTGAGCGACTATTTGGGTGAATGCTTCTTTATTAAGAAATCTTTACACAAATAGTTGGTCGTACTAATTGTTCGCTTTTTTAAGCCACATACATAGATTATACATTAATTATACAAAATTATACACATGTAATACACAAATCATGCATATTGTACATTCATTGACTACTTTTAATTTAAATGGTAGAGTGAATAGCTATCTGGGTGAATTCTTCTTTATTAAGGGATCTTTCCACAAATACACGGTCATATTAATTGCTTTATTTTTCAAACCATATACATAGATAATACACAAATCATGCATATATTGTACATTCATTGTCTATTTTTAGTTTACGTGGTTGGGTGAGCAGCTATTTGGGTATTTTTGGGCTGTTGTATATTGTACTTTCATTGGGATGCTATTGTATATTTGCGTATAATTGGGCTGTTGTATATTGTACATTCATTGGTAGGGTGAACAACTATTTGGGTGAACTCTTCTTTATTAAGGGATCTTTACACAAATACACGGTCATATTAATTGTTTGATTTTTCAAGACTTATACAGAGATTATGCATTAATTATATATAATTATACACATGTAATGCACAAATCATACATATATTGTACATTTATTGGCTATTTTTGGTTTAAGTGGTAGGGTGAGCGGCTATTTGTGTATAATTGGCTTTTGTATATTGTACATTTATTGGGCTGTTATTGTATATTTGGATATAATTGGGCTCTTGTATATTGTACATTCATTGGTAGGTTGAACAGCTATTTGGGTGAATTCTTCTTTATTAAGGGATCTTTACACAAATAGATGGTCATATTAATTGTTTGCTTTTTTAAGCCATATACATAGATTATACATTAATTATACACATTTATACACATGTAATACACAAATCATGCATATATTGTACATTCATTGGCTATTTTTAGTTTAAGGTGTAGGGTGAGCGGCTATGGGGGTATAATTAGGTTGTTGTATATTGTACATTCATTGGGCTGCTATTTTATATTTGGATATAATTGGACTGTTATATATTGTATATTCATTGGTAGGGTGAGCGGCTATTTGGGTGAATTCTTCTTTATTCATGGATCTTTACATAAATAGCCGTTAGTATTAATTGTTTTCTTTTTCAAGTCTTATATATAGTTTATACATTAATAATATACGATTATACATATGTAATACTCAAATCATGCATATATTGTACATTCATTGGCTATTTTTAGTTTAAGTGGTAGGGTGAACAATTATTTGGGTATAATTGGGCTGTTGTATATTATACATTATTGGGATGCTATTGTATATTTGGATATAATTGGGTTGTTGTATATTGTACATTCATTGGTAGGGTGAGCGTCTGTTTGGGTGAATTCTTCTTTATTAAGGGATCTTTACATGAATAGTCGGTCATCTTAATTGTTTGATTTTTCAATCCATTACATAGATTATACTTTAATTAGACACAATTATACACATGTAATACACAAATCATGCATATATTGTACATTCATTGGCTATTTTTAGTTTAGGTGTTAGGGTGAGCAGCTATTTTGCTATTTATGGGCTGTTGTATATTGTACATTCATTGGGCTGCTATTGCATATTTGGGTGTAGTTGGACTGTTGTATATTGTAAATTCATTGGTAGGGTGAGGAGCTATTTGGGTGGATTCTTCTTTATTAAGGAATCTTTACACAAATAGCCGGTCATATTAATTGATTGCTTTTTCAAGCCATGTATATAGATATACACTAATTATACATAATTATACACATGTAATACACAAATCATGCATATATTGTACATTCATTGGCTATTTTTAGTTTAAGTGGTAGGGTGAGCGGCTATTGGGGTATAATTAGGTTGTTCTATATTGTACATTCATTGGGAATCTATTTTATATTTGGATATAACTGGACTGTTGTATATTGTACATTCATTGGTAGGGTGAGCGGCTATTGGGGTGAATTCTTCTTTATTCAGGGATGTTTACACAAATAGCCGGTAGTATTAGTTTCTTTCTTTTTCAAGCCTTATATATAGTTTAGACATTAATAATATACAATTATACATATGTAATACTCAAATCATGCATATATTGTACATTCATTGGCTATTTTTAGTTTAAGTGGTAGGGTTAACAGCTATTTGGGTATAATTGGGCTGTTGTATATTGTACATTCATTGGCTATTTTTAGTTTAAGTGGTAGGGTTAACAGCTATTTGGGTATAATTGGGCTGTTGTATATTGTACATTATTGGGCAGCTATTGTATATTTGGATGTAATTGGGCTGTTGTATATTGTACATTCATTGGTAGGGTGAGCGACTATTTGGGTGACTACTTCTTTATTAAGAGATCTTTACATGAATAGCCGGTCATCTTAATTGGGTTGTGACATTTTTCCAAGACATATACATAGATTATACATTAATTATATACAATTATACACATGTAATACACAAATCATGCATATTGTACATTCATTGGCTATTCTAAATTTAAATGGTAGGGTGAGCGGCTATTTGGGTATAATCGGGTTGTTGTATATTGTACATTCATTGGGCCGCTATTATATATTTGGATATAATTGGGTTGTTGTATATTGTTCATTCATTGGTATAGTGAGCGGCTATTTGAGTGAATTCTTCTTTATTAAGGGATCTTTACACAAATAGCCGATCATATTAATTATTTGCTTTTTAAGCCATATACATAGATTATATATTAATTATACACAATTATACACATATAATACACAAATTATGCATATATTGTACATTCATTTGCTATTTTTAGTTTAAGTGGTAGGATGGGCGGCTATTTGGGTATAATCGGACTGTTGTATATTGTACATTCATTGGGCTGCTATTGTATATTTGGATATAATTGGGCTATTGTATATTGTACATTCATTGGGAGGTTGAACAACTATTTGGGTGAAATTCTTCTTTATTAAGGGATCTTTACACAAATACACGGTCATATTAATTGTTTGATTTTTCAAGCCATATATATAGATTATACATTAATTATACATAATTATACACATGTAATACACAAATCATACATATATTGTACGTTCATTGGCTAACTTTAGTTTAAGTGGTAGGGTGAGCGGCTATTTGGGTATAATTGGATTGTTGTATATTGTACATTCATTGGGCTGCTATTGTATATTTGGATATAATTGGGCTGTTGTAGATTGTACATTCATTTGTAGGGTGAGCGGTTGTGATGACCCAAAAGGTCATCTCGTATATTCTAGCTAATTCTGTGTTCCGAGCTCGTGAAAACCTTTTTCTATCTCACCTCGATTTGCATGCGCATCCCGGGCGTGTAGCCGGGAAGCCCTCATGTGAAAAACTGATAAAAATGATAATTTTGTATTAGAAAATTTAATAAATTTGACTTCGGTCAACTTTCTTAGTAAATGGAACCGGACTTGTGATTTGACGGTCCCGGAGGGTCCGTAGGAAAATATGGGACTTGGGCGTATGCCCTGAATCGAATTCCGAGGTCCCAAGTCCAAGAAATAAATTTTTAAATAAAATTATTTTCTAAAAAATATAAACGCTTTTGAAAATAAAATTTGATGTGAAACATGTGTTATCGGGCTCGTATTATGGTTCCGGAGCCCGGAACATGTTCAATATTGTTATTATGTGTTAATGTGTGAAATTTGGTAAGAAACAGACTTGGTGTTCTTCATGGTAAGCTTTATGTGATTTTTCTTAATATTTTGTTTACGAGTTGTGATTTGATACTCCCTCAAGATGTGAGATCAGCTAGCGTTATGATTTTATCAGCTGTGATGAGTTAATGGAGCAATTTCTGTTGGTATGATATATTTTCGGCATGTCATTCAAAGTTGAGGACGAGGTCCTCGTGATAATTGTGATTCGATATGTTTGGACCGGGCTGAGTACCGCAGTGGAAATTTTATCAGGATGGTATCCTTGTGATTTGTTCATATGCTTTCCTTCTTCCTTGTGATATTGCTTTTGGTAAGTCGGTATTGATAGAGAGTTGTGCCTATGGGCTTGTTTGATAGTTCCTTTATATGTTTCTATTTTCATATTCAGTCATTTCGTTATTTGTTTCTTTAATTTAGTTTGCGGGATGTGTGCTAGGTGGTCTCAGTTGTGGCTGGTGACTCAGATGTTTAATAATGAAGTCTTCATGTTCATTGCATCATTATCAGTGTTATGGGGTTTGGGAAAACAGAGTTCTTTCAGATGTGGGGCTAATTGCCAATGTCGAGTTGGTTTCAGGCAGCCATTGTGATCAATAGTGTTATATGAGCCTATGTGTGATGTAATATATTGTGTGGTCATGCCTTGTGAGTGTAGTCATGAGTTGATGCTGCTGATTGAGGCTAATTCCGGATATGGATTTAGAATCGGGTCTTTTGTAAATGACTAGAGGGTGAGAAGTAGAGGTGTGAGGCTTATCGGTGGTGATGTGCAGGCTATATTGCGGTTGTGATTGCATCATCGGGCTTATGAGGGTTTGGGTGACGTGGGATCAACCGCGGGTATGTGTTAGAAGTGTACCATCAATGCTTGGATGAGTTCAAGGTGAATCTTGGCACGTTCGAGGACGAACGTTTATTTAAGAGGGGGAGGATGCGATGACCCAAAAGGTCATCCCGTATATTCTAGCTAATTCTGTGTTCCGAGTTTGTGAAAACCTCATTCTACCTCACCTCGATTTGCGTGCACAACCCGGACGTGTAGCCGGGAAGCCCTCATGTGAAAAATTGATAAAAATAATAATTTTATATTAGAAAATTTAATAAAGTTGACTTCGGTCAACGTTTTTGGTAAACGGACCCGGACCCGTGATTTGACACTCCTGGAGGGTCCGTAGGAAAATGTGGGACTTGGGCGTATGCCCTGAATCGAATTCCGAGGTCCCAAGTCCGAGAAATAAATTTTTAAAGAAAATATTTTTCTGAAAAATATAAAGACTTTTGAAAATGAAATTTGATGTGAAACCTGTGTTATCGGGCTCGTATTAGGGTTCCGGAGCCCATAACAGGTTTAATATGGTTATTATGTGTTATTTGTGAAATTTGGTAAGAAACGGACTTGGTTTGACGTGTTTCAGATAAAAAATGGGAAATTTGAAAGTTTATGAAGTTTTGAAATATTCATTGATTTTGAGGTTTAATTCGATATTTTTGATGTTAATTTGGTGATATGATTACACGAATAAATCCGTATGATGTATTTGAGGTTGTCCACATATTTGGTTTTGAGTCCCGAGGGCTCGGGTGAGTTTTGGGTAGGTGTCGGAGTGCAAAACCTTAGAAAAATCTGGTGTTTTGGCTTGTTTATGGTGTCTGATGTCTAGTATTATGCGATCGCATAGCACCCTCCGTGATCGCATAGTACAGTGTGGAAGAGGGGATTCTGTTACACTATGCGATCGCATAGCGTGTTCCGCGATCACATAGTGTACTAGGTAGGCTGGGGTAAAAATGTTCAGTGCGATCGCATGACTTAGTCTGCGATCGCGTAGGGTGAGGTTAGGGACTCAGTGCGATTGCACATGATTCTTTGCGATTGCGGAGCTTAAGAAAGCATTCCTCTATGCGATCTCAATCCATTCTTCGCGATCGTATAGACTAAATTCGTCCAGTGATTTTAAAAGGTTCAAAACAGAATACTCACACGGGATTAAACTTTTCTTAAACTTCTTTTTCTCCACTCCTCTTGGGCGATTCTTGGGAGACTTCTTCACCATAATATCTTAGGTAAGTAATCTTTAACTCGTTTCCTTTCATTTTCATCAACATTCTATTAGATTCTAGGCCTAAATCATGAAATCAAAGGTAGAAATTGGGGTTTGGGGGTATAGTTAGGGCTTTTTGATTATTTGGGAATTTGACCTCGTTTTGGGGTCCGATTTCAAAACAAATTATATATTCGGGCTCGTGGGGGAATGAGTAATCGGAATTTGTAAAATTTGTCGAGTTCCGAGGAGCGAGCCCGGAGGTTGACTTTTGGGTCGATTTTTATAGTTTTGTAAAGATTGAGACTTTATTATTAAGAATAGTTCCTTATACGTTGTATGTGTATTTTGAAGTTGTTTTAGTTGATTGTGAGCCGTCTGGAGGTCTTTCCGCCCGAGAAGTCTATTTTTGAGTACCGGGTTGTAGTCTTTGAGGTAATTATCTTGCCTAATCTTGTGTGGGGGAACTACCCCTTAGGATTGAGTCTTCCATGTTGATTGTAGTCCGAGTATGCGAGGTGACGAGTGTGTACTCGGACTTATTTTCAATTAGATTGGCCTTTTAGGATTCGTAGGTTCTTATATTACCTGTGTATGGTTTATAATTGTTACATTTGAATCCTTGGTTGTAATTTTATCCCTTCCTGTTTAAATTAGAATTATCTGTTTTTGGATTCCTTCGTTGGCTATTTGACCTTACTTGACTTAACTGAATATTCTACTTCTCTTATCATCATGCTATATTTTCTTCCTAGCTTGCCTAATTGACTATAATTAGTGTCATCTAGCCTTATAGTTGACTAGTCGTAGTTGTAACATCTATTCATTGGAGTCAAGCATGCCCGTGAGTCTTACATTGTGATTTATATGACTATTTTCTTAAGTGCCACTTAGGTCTAATTGTTAGACATTTATGTTATTGGTATTTCCTTGATGTTGCCTATTACTGGGCCTTTGTTTAAGCTGAGTGTTATTCTGTGAAGTTAACTGTTTAGGTGAGATTGGTTATAGTTGTTTCCCTTGCCGGGATGTTATGGTTTCTGCACTGTTTATGTTGTTAATGATATGATTTGTATTGTTGACTCCCTTGCCGGGATGTGATGGTTTCTATACTGTTTATGCTGTTAATGATATTGTTTTTATTGTTGGCTCCCTTGCCGAGATGTGGTGATTTATGGGTCATATTGTTGGTTTTTCCTTGACAAAATGTTGTTCCTGATATTGTTTGGGTGAGGAAGAGTGTAAAGCACGAAGGGTTATGCCGTATATTGTGAGGATGAGAGTGTAAAAGCACGAAGGGTGATGTCGTTCCATGTTATGATATTAAATCACGAAGGATAATGTCGTGCCATTTATGAGAGAAAAGCACGATGGGTGATGCCGTGCACTTGTTTTGGTGAGGATGAGAGTAAAGCACGAAGGGTGATGTCGTGCACTTGTTTTGGTGAGGATGAGAGTAAAGCACGAAGGGTGATGCCGTGCACTTGTTTTGGTGAGGATGAGAGTAAAAGCACGAAGGGTGATGCCGTGCACTTGTCTTTTCATTCTCATCCGTTGTTCTAAATTTGAATATTCCTACTGATCTCTTATTGCATTAATTGGCAGGATTTGATATTCCTCCTGTACTGCCTGAAAATTTCTGAGTTATGGACTGAGTTCTGGTGGATAAATCTTGAGTAGATTTTGATCAAGAGATGTTATTGAAAAGTATTATTGAAAAAGCAATGGTTTTGAAATGATTATACTTGAATGACTTTTACATCGAAGTTATCTTTGGGAAGTTTCATATTTTGAAAGAAATTATGTTTTACGTAATTCTCTCTGTTAAATATACTTATATCTACTTTTGGAGAATATATGTTTTCAAAGGAAACTCTTCCATACTAAAAATGATTTTATTTGTGAAAGTTTTTCATATGAATTGTTGTTTAAAGATTTCTACCATTTATGGATTTTAATGGCTAAGGCCTGATGTGAAAAAACCAACGTGGAGTTGAGTTATTGGTGTCTCCATTGTATTGGGTTTCCTTTCGATTCAGCTTGTTTTGTTGTCCATCTCTCTGTGTATTTTTGTGTTGTTTCGCGATTGATTTCTGTAATTTTCTTCCACTTTATATTGTCATTGTTGTAAATTATTCTGCGAAGTCTTAGATAGATGTAACGTTCGGTCACTTTTTATATACATGTTATTTATTTTGTAGACCAGTGGTGTCTTGACTAGTCCTCGTCACTACTCCTCCGAGGTTAGTCTTGATACTTACTGGGCACCGCTGTGGTGTGCTCATACTACACTTCTGCATATTTTTGTGTGCAGATCCAGGTATATATATTGTAGTAGCTGTGTGGATGATTGCCGAGAAGACTCAAGGTAACCTGTTGCTGCGTTCGCAGGCGTCAGAGTCACCTTCTTTGTATTTATTATTCATACATTGTTATATCTATTTCCAAACAGTTGTACTTAGAAGTTGTAGGAGATTCGTCGAGCTTATGACTTGTACTACCGGTTTTGGGAAAGTTTGTACATTCTGTTGAGATTCTGTATCAAGACTATTAGTTTTCCCTTATTTATTGTTGTTATTCAGTAACTGTTAGGCTTACCTAGTCCCTAAGACTAGGTGCCATCACGATACCCAACAGAGGGAAATTTGGTTCGTGACAAGTTGGTATCAGAGCTCTAGGTTCATAGGTGCTACGAGTCATAAGCGAGTTTAGTAGATCTTGCGGATTGGTACAGAGACGTCTGTACTTATCTTTGAGAGGCTACAGAACTATTAGGACAATTTCACTTCCTTCATTCCTATCATGCGAGTTTATTGATCAAGTTTCAAATTATCGTTCCATTCTCTCACTGATGGTTAGGACACGAGCGGCGGTTCCTGATGGTGTTACCCCGAAGAAAATGTCGCAGGGGTCAGAGATAGAGGCCAACGAGGAAGCACGTGCCGGAAGTTAAGATGCCTACCAGAGCAGCCGTTGAGGAGTCGTCAGCAGTTCTAGTTGGGGGACATGTACTGGGGGTGCCTGTTGATACCCCGGACTTAAAGAGACCTGAGCGCAATTTTGAGTATAAGTGGTACATTGATTCAGGCAGGGTTGATTCTAGTGCACCAGTTGCTTCACGGATCAGGGGAGGAGTTCAGACTCCCGCAACCTACACTCCAGAGTAGCGAGATCATATTGGTCAGGTTCCAGTTGTTATGGCAGCACGACATGTGGTTTCAATTCAGCCCGTGGTTAGGACAGTAACATTGGAGGAAGAATACCTTAGACTTGAGAGGTACAGGAAGTACCACCCTTCTATATTTCAGTGGATTGGCGGCAGATGGTGCTAGGGTTTCCTAGAGGAGTGTCACTATATTCTTCGTACTTTGGGTAATGTGGAGATGAGCGGGGATTGCTTTGTCACGTCTCAGGTTCAGAGTATTGTGTGGATAAATGGTGGCGGCATATGAGTTGGGGTGACCTGGCTGAGTTAGCTTCACTAGCATGGATTCAGTCTTTCGGAGATGCTTTGAGAGAGGTTGCACCTCAGTTCCTTCAGGATGTACGGCGCGTGGAGTTTGAGCAGTTGCATCAGGGCGCTATGTCACTATTGGAGTATGCTGTTAGATTCAGTGAGTTGGCCAGATATATACCTCGTTTGGTTGTTTCAGTTAGGATATGAGTCCGTAGATTTTTGAGAGATTCAGACATGATATTCGGTTCAGTGGGACTTGAGAGTTAGAGTAGGATGCCTCATTTCAGCAGGTAGTGGGGATCGCTCGCCGGTTAAAGAGCATGTGGGACCGGGAGCGAGAGGTCAGAAGAGATCAGGGAGAGAGTTCAGGGAGGCAATGAGGCCTCGTAGATCGGGGGAATCTATTGGTCCGTATTAAGGAGGCAAGGTACGACATGGTAGAAGTTTTGTGGGTCAACCAGTTCAGTTTGCATTACCAGCTTCGCATGGGATTTCAGGTACTCATGGGTCTCATGAGTTCGTATTGTGTGTTTTTCCACAGCCTTGACAGCAGCGAGATTGTTTTCAGTGTGGATATGTTAGCCACAAGGTGAGGGATTGTCCCATGATTCAGGTAGGTGTGGGGTAGCAAGGTATTCAGGTGAGTAAAGGGCGCCTAAGAGGGGGAGGCCAGACCCGTTGATGTGTTGCATATAGTAGGTCGGAGGCTGATGTGCCAGATATTATCACACAGGTATGTTTTGATGTGTTACAGGGGGCACCGATGTGTTACAGGGGGCACCGATTGTATTTTATTATAGCTCTGCTGGTCGGGACGAGTTCCCTTATTCGTTGTTTCATTTATGAGTGAGTTCCATGTTTCACACTCCATTTTTGTGTTTACTCATGTTGGGAGATTCTATGAGTAGTAGCCCGTGTCTATCGTGTTTATTTCATTCTTGATAGTGGTGAAACTGGAAGTGAGTCCTTGTTGTTCTTCGTGGTAAGTTTTATGTGATTTTCCTGAATATTTTGTTTACGAGTTGTGACTTGATACTCCATCGAGATGTGAGATCAGCTAGCGTTATGATTTTATCAGATGAGATGAGTTAATGGAGAAATTTCTATTAGTATGATATATTTTCGGTATGTGATTCAGAGTTGAGGACGAGGTCCTCGTGATAATTGTGATTCCATATGTTTGGACCAGGCTGAGTACCGCAGTGGGAATTTTATCAGGATGGTATCCTTGTGATTTGTTCATATGCTTTGCTTCTTCCTTGTGATATTGCTTTTGGTAAGTCGGTATTGATAGAGAGTTGTGCCTATGGGCTTGTTTGATAGTTCCTTTATATGTATCTATTTTCATATTCAGTCATTTCGTTATTTGTTTCTTTAGTTTAGTTTGCGGGATGTGTGCCCGGTGGTGTCAGTTGTGGCTGGTGACTCGGATGTTTAATAATGAAGTCTTCGTATTCATTACATCATTATCAGTGTTATGGGGTTTGAAAAAACAGAGTTCTTTCAGATGTGGGGCTAATTGCCAATGTCGAGTTGGTTTCGGGCAGCTATTGTGATCAAAAGTGTTATATGAGCCTATGTGTGATGTACTATATTGTGTGGTCGTGCCTTGTGGGTGTAGTTATGAGTTGATGCAGCTGATTGAGGCTAATTCCGGATATGGATTTAGAATCGGGTCTTTTTGTAAATGAGTAGAGGGTGAGAAGTAGAGGTGTGAGGCTTATCGATGGTGATGTGAAGGCTATATTGCGGTTGTGATTGCATCATCGGGCTTATGAGGGTTTGGGTGACGTGGGATCACCCGCGGGTATGTGTTAGAAGTGTACCATCAATGATTGGATGAGTTCAAGGTGAATCTTGGCACATTCGAGGACGAACGTTTATTTAAGATGGGGAGGATGTGATGACCCAAAAGGTCATCCCGTATATTCTAGCTAATTTTGTGTTTCGAGGTCGTTAAAACCTCCTTCTATCTCACCTCGATTTGCATGCACAACCCGGGCGTGTAGCCGGGAAGCCCTCATGTGAAAAACTGATAAAAATGATAATTTTGTATTAGAAAATTTAATAAAGTTGACTTCGGTCAACGTTTTTGGTAAACGGACCCGGACCCATGATTTGACAGTCCTGGAGGGTCCGTAGAAAAATATAGGACTTGGGCATTTGCCCTGAATCGAATTCCAAGGTCCCAAGTCCGAGAAATGAATTTTTAAAGAAAATTGTTTTCTGAAAA
>ML417089.1:0-16854 GCA_005239525.1 Nicotiana knightiana | reverse complement strand
GTGGGATCGACTTTGGGCTTAATACCCTAGATTATATTTGCAGCGCCCGTTTAGTCTTTTTATTAGACATAGTTGAGCGTGATCATTGACCGAAGTCAAACTTGGCCTTAAAGGCCAACCTTAAGGAACCAATTGTTCCTATAGCACTCTAAACACCTCTGAATCCCAGACCACTAGGCTCCGCAAGTCATACATCATAATAAGCCACTATGGGAAGTTTCATTTAGGGGAACGGGGTCCGATAGCGCAAAATGACCAGCCGGGTCGTTTCATAATTTCCCTAAAGGAGTTCGGAATAGACTCCCTTAATTTGGGGTAATTGATTAACGGAAGGGGGTTAAATAAGGCAAGGACTCCCAAAATTATACGGACAACTAATTAGGGAAAGTGTAATCAATTAAAGTTGCAAAATGGGAAAACAAATAGGATCTGTGCACACAGCTTTTAACAGGGAGAAATAATAGGAAATAATCAGTAAGAATCTTAAAAAAAATACTGGTTTTACCAAAAGAATTACCCAGAGTCCATAAATAGAAAATAAATGAGTAAACATTCACAGAATTACCGGGTTTAACAAGAAAATATGGTTCAAATCCTTAATAGAGATCAATTAGGGCAAAAATCCCAAAGAATACTGGGTTTGACAGGGAAAACATTTGAATCCCAAAACAGAACCAGTTACAACAACAAATATCCAAATAATTGATGAAAATAACTTATACAAATAGGTAACAGATTATAAAAATAATTTTCATGCACATAAATGTNGATTAATCAAGCTATAAGAAGTATCCGAGAAAGAATTCACCAACGGGGGAAACCATAACCTTAGATCTTTATTATCATTGTTTGCATTAAATTGTTAGTTAATTACTAGTTGATTATTTTGTTAGTAGAATTAGTTAAACAACACAAATTGATATTCAAAAGTATTGAGAAAAGTGATTAAGTAACAGGTTAGTATTTTATAAACTCAATTGATACGTTCAATTCTCTGTGGGATCGACTTTGGGCTTAATACCCTAGATTATATTTGCAGCGCCCGTTTAGTCTTTTTATTAGACATAGTTGAGCGTGATCACATACCCCCACGAGTTCAAATATATGATTTGTTTTAAAATCCGACCCCAAATTGAGGTTGAATATCCCGAAGTCCCATAATCCCTAACTCTACCCAAATCCCCTAATTTCTACTTGTTTTCATGATTCTAGGCCTATATTCTAGTGTTGATGAAGGAAAAATGGAAGAAATTGGAGTTGAAGTCACTTACCCAAGTGGTTATGGAGGAAGGATGGCTCGGAACTCAGTTATGGGGTTTGGAGAAGAAGAAGAAGGTGAAAATTATTAAATTCCTGTATGGTATTCTGTTTTTGGACTATTTAAATAAACTGGGCGATTTTCTTCACTGCGTTCGCGGGCACCAGGCCGCGTTCGCAGAGGCTTAACTTACCAGACCTGTGCGTTCGCGGTTGTGGGGCCACGTTTGCACAGGGTTATTAATACCCAGCCCACAGGTCTCCCCCTAAGCCTATGCGTTCGCCCCAAGCCCCCTGCGTTCGCACAGTGTAACCTCAGCTACCCCTCACGTTCGCATCCTAAGTGGTGCGTTCGCACATAAGCTTTTATCCAAATCCCTCAGACCCCACATTTACTCTATGCGTTCGCACCCCCTTGAGTGCGTTCGCATAGAGTTAAGTACCTGGACACCAGAAAATGAACAAAACACCAGATTTTTGACCCTTTACACACCCCGTTAGCTACCCGAAACTCACCCGAGCCCTCAGGTCTCCAAACCAAAAACACACACGACTACCAAATCATCCTACAGACTTATTCAAGCATTTAAATCACCAAAATATCATCAAAAACAAGGAATTAAACCTCAAATCTCCTAGAATTTTCTCAAAACTTCATAAGGCTTAATTATTCCGATTTTGATCCGAAACTCGTCATTTCAAGTCTGTTTTACACCAAATTTCATAGATAACTCACATAACATATATTCAACCTGTTCCGGGCTCTGGAACCATAATACGGGCCCGGCAACACAGTTTTCACATTAATTATCATTTTCAAAAGTCTTTATTATTTCCAGAAAATAATTTTCTTTAAAAATTAATTTTCTTGGGCTTGGGACCTCAGAATTCAATTTCGGGCATACGCCCAAGTCCCATATTTTTCTACGGACCCTCCGGGACCGTCAAATCATGGGCCCGGGTCCGTTTACCAAAAATGTTGACCAAAGTCAACTTTATTCCATTAATTATCATAAATTCAACAGTTCAACACAAATCCACATAAAAGCTTCCCGGCTACGCGCCCGGGCTTCACACACATATCGAGGTGAGCTTAACGGAGGCTTTCAGAGGCCTCGGAACACAGCTTCTGCTAAATTATACAACATGACCTTTTGGGTCATCACACTAAAGGTCTCATAATCTCAAGCCCTAAACCTTCTCTTTCTACTGATTCTCATGAATTAATTGCTGAGATTGAGTTCTATAATCACCCATAAATGAGTTTTAATGATCAAAACACTTACCTCTATGAAGAACACTGATTTCCCCTCTTCAAAAATTGCCTCAAGAGCTTCTTCCCGTTCAAAGATGGTGTTAAAAGGTCTAATAGTCACAGAGGGTTTTAATTTATACTTTCTGCCCAGGGGTTCTGCACCTACGGCCAATGTCTCACACCTGCAGGACCGCACGTGCGATCAAAACAACTGCACCTGCGACTTTTCACTAAACTGCCTATCTCTGCACCTGCGACTCACATTCCGCACCTGCGACTTCGTAGGTGCGATCCTCCTCCCGCACTTGCGATCCTCTACTGGGCCTCTCAAATTCCACATCTACGGAGCTTTTCTCGCTCCTACAGGCCCGCACATGCGGTCACACTTTCGCAGGTGCGGTCTCACCAGCACCAGCAGCTGAAGCTGCATTTTACCAACTTTAAAACTTCCGTTAAGCACCAAAAATCAATCCCGAGCCCCTCGGGACCCTAACCAAACATACCAACACCTCATATATGATCATTCAAACTTAGTTGCACTCCCGAAACACTAAAAATAACATCATAACACCAAAATCACATCAAATTCAAGCCTAAGAACTTTGAAATTTCTAAAATCCTCCAACGATGCCGAAACTATCCAAAACAACTCCGATTGACATGAAATTTTGTAGACATATCCAAAATGATATTACAAACCTGTTCCAACTATCAGAATTCCATTCCGACCCAGATAGCCTATTTTCCACTGCCGATCGGAAATTGCCAAAAACTAACTTTCATCAATTCAAGCCTAATTCTACACCGGACATCATAAAATATTACGAACACACTCCTAAGTCCCAAATCACCTAACGAAGCCATTCGAGCCATAAAATCAGCATTTCGAGGTCATTTCCCAATAAGTAAACTCTCAGTTGACTTTTCCAACTCTAAGGCTATTTTTAAAGACTAAGCGACTAAACTATCACTACAACCATTCCGATTTCAAGCGTACCAACTCTAACATCTCAATAACAGTATAACCAACCTATGAATAGGCAATAACAACAATAATAATGAAATTTCTACGTGACGACCGGCCAGGTCGTTACATTCTCCCTCTCTTAAACAAACGTTCGTCCTCGAACGTGCCAAGGGTTGTTCCAAAAGCCATCAATCACCGAATAACCTTACCCTGCACATGCCCGGGTCTCCGAACCCCCAATAGGTACCCCACACAACCAACAAATATGGTCCGTAACAACAACATCCCCCACAAGGGCGAGCACATGAACATATGTAACAAAAGATTCACAGGGCGTATCATGAGAATGGGCTAAATTATGACGAATATGTGAATATGGAGAACCGGAATCAATTGAAAACTTAAGCTTCTTGTGACAGACTGAAAAAATACTTGGGATCACGGCATCATAAGCCATCTCATCCGGTCTGGCTGAGAATGCATAAAATCGGGCCTGATCACCACCGGATCGACCTCCCCCTCTTGGGCGACCCCTACCTGCCTGACCCCCACCTCTAGTTGCTTGGGCGGGCGGTGCAGCTACTGATTCTGAAACCGCGGGCTGACTCCTCTGCTGATAAGTACCTCTCGTAATACGAGGGGAAAACCTCTTAATATGGCCCACATCTCCACACTCAAAGTAACCTCTCTTGGAGAATGGCACTGGGGACTGAAGGGAACCCCTAGCACCAGGATAACCATTGGAAGAACCAGTCATAGATGAACTCTGATCCGATGGTGTCCAAGACGAACTTTGAGCTGGCAGGGCAGTGAAAGATGGCTGCACCTGATGTGAACTATGCGGATCGTGACCAACTGATCCACCACGATAACCTGAGCGATTTGGCTGAGCCTGCCTGAATGGACGGCCTCCGCCGGGCTGAGGCTTCCCCCCGAAGGAACCCCACCAAAAATCCCAGATCCTCGAGACCTCTTGGCCTCCCTCTCGATCCGCTCCTGGTGGCGAAGCTAATCAATCTCTCTGGTGATGTCAACCACCTCCTCAAAAGAATCAGCGGATACCCTCTCCCTAGTCAGAAAAATCCGAAGCTGATAAGTGAGGCCATCAACAAACCTCCTAATTCTCTCCCTATCCGTGGGAACTAGCCAAATAGCATGATGGGCCAACTCGGGGAACCTCATCTCATACTGCGTCACGATCATGTCTTTCTGGTGCAACTTTTCGAACTCCCTCCACAGCTCCTCCCTGCGGGAATGCGGATATACTTTTCCAGGAATAGAATGGAGAACTGACGCCAGGTAAGGGGTGCTGCATCAGCGGGTGTACGCCTCTCATAGGCCTCCCACTAAGCGAGTGCAGCTCCTGCGAACTGGAAGGTAGTAAATGGGACCCCACTAGCCTCCAGTATCCCTGCTGTGCGAAGGATTCTCTGATACTTGTCCAAAAAGCCCTGGGCGTCCTCGCCCTCAGTACCACTAAAAATCGGAGGCTAGAGTCTACTAAACCTCTCTAACCTGCGCTGCTCGTCATCTGCCAAAGCTGGGACCAAAACATCTTGGGCTGGGGCAACCGGCTGGACTGGGACTGTCCCAGGTGTCTGAATCCCCTGAGTAACTTGCTCAGGTGTCCGAGCAGCTGGAGTTTGAGTTCCTCCCCCGGCCTAAGAAGTAGCAGCAGTAGACACGGCGACGGCGACGGCCTGTGCCAGGCTGGTGCATACGCCAAAATCTGGGCTAGGGTCTCCTGAAGACCCGGAATCACAATGGGCACTGCTGGTGCCTAAGCCTCTCCCCCTGGGACCTCAACTGCGGGGACCTGATCATGAGTAGTTGGAAGGTCCATAGGTACTGCCCCGACTGCTAAGCGGGCTGCACCCCTCCCTCTGCCACGGCCTCGACCTCCAGCTGGTCCTGCTGGTGTCTGATTACCACGATCGGTAGAACGAGTCCTCACCATCTGTGAGAGAATGAAAACAACAGAAGTTTAGTTCGAGAATTCAACAGAGTCGCACGACAGAATTCAATAATGTGGGATTCTTCCTAAGGGTTCGGTAGCCTCTCAGAAGATAAGTACAGACGTCTCCATACCGATCCGCAAGACTCTACTAAACCTGCTCATGACTGGTGAGACCTATTTAACTTAAGGCTCTAATACCATCTTGTCACGACCCAATTTCGGAGTCGTGATGGCGCCTGTCGTGGAACTAGGCAAGCCTCCCTTTTTAACTAAGCTAAATACAATTTCCTGTAAAAATGTGATTTTTAAATGAATTTATTAATAATACTAAGAATATGAAGTTTAAAACAATATTTGAAAAACTAAATTTAAAACCTCCATCCCCGGATCCGGTGTCACTCAGTCACGAGCTGCTATATAAAAAAAAATAAAGAATGAAGAAATAGACAACATAGTCTCAAAATAAGTGCATTAGGTGGAATAATGAAGAGAAAACGAGTTCGCGATCGCCAGCTGCTACCTCGACAACTCCAATGAAAACGCTGACCGCTGCTCAATATCCACTACAGGGTCCCGGTGTACCTGGATATGCACACAAGGTGTAGGGGATAACGTAAGTACACCAACTCAAAAGTAACGAGCCCAAACTATGGGCTGAGAAGTAGTGACGGACAAAACCTCAAAATTTTAGAATAAACAATATACAGAATTTAGACATGCTAATAGTTTATCAGAATAAGTAAATATGCCCAAGTATGCCAGTATACTCTACATGCCATCATAAAATATATGTATGAAACCAATATGGATATGCACATAGTGCTCACAGCTCTACTACAGAAGTCCACTCAGTACTATATATGGCTCTCAGGCCCAGGGAAGTTCCATCCTGCAATGTGCATAAACACCGGTGACCGTAGTCACTCCGTACTAAGGAAAAAGGCCAATCCATCCCCAACAGAGAAAGTCCATCTCCGGAATACAACACTCGGACAAGTTCCATGTCCAGGGATGATCCATGCGTCACATAACATCCACTTCGGACACGATCCATGCCCAGGGAAAATCCATCCCTCAATATCAATGCGCTCACTAGGGGTGTAAAGACTCCGGAGAGGCCCTAGTGGCCCAAGCGCCATATCAAGACAACGAAGGCATAATTTAAATATCACTGCAGTGTGCAGTCCATTCTCATAATTGGCTCAATAACAGGCTCTCGGCCTCACTCAGTCATTACTCTTCAGTCTCACTCACATGGATCACAAATTCCTCTATCAACCCGAAACAATGATAAGTATGCATATAATTAAAAATACTGAGACTGAGATATGACATCAAAGAATCACAAAATGAGACAGCAATATACGACCACTCGGGTCTCAGCATTTCCGGCGTGAAGCCTAGCATTTATACTTAACATGATTTCTAACATTTTCACAATTACCACATTAATAGAAGCACATATATCGTCATGGAATGATCACTAAGCGGTGCCATGGATAAGCCAGGCCACAATTACTCGGTGCACGCCCTCACGCCCGTCACTTGGCATGTGCGTCACCTCAACAATAGTCATAAATCATTTAGCTCGGGGTTTCAAACCCTCAGAACCAAGTTTGGAAAAGTTACTTACCTCAAAACCAGCTAAAATACTATTCCGCAGTGCCTTTGCCTCTAAATACGGCCTCTGAGTGCTCTAAATCTACCAGGTTCAGATTTTTATCATCAAATTATGCTTAAGGAATGAATTCCAATTGAAAATTACCAAATTTAGCTCAAAACCCGAAATTAGTCAAAACTCGACCCCCGGGCCCGTGTCCCCAAACTTAGAAATTTTTATACAAAACTGTTTTTGATCATCTCACGAGTTCGTACATATAAGGAACACTAAAATCGGGGTTCGTTTGACCCCTCAAACAGATTCCTAAATATTTCATAATCTCAAGCCCTAAACCTCCTCTTTCTACTGATTTTCATGAATTAATTGCTGAGATTGAGTTCTATAATCACCCATAAATGAGTTTTAGTGATCAAAACACTTACCTCTATGAAGAACCCTGATTTCCCTCTTCAAAAATCGCCTCAAGAGCTTCTTCCCGTTCAAAGATGGTGTTAAAAGGTCTAATGGTCGCAGAGGGTTTTAATTTATACTTTCTTCCCAAGGGTTCCGCACCTGCGGCCAATGTCTCACACCTACGGGACCGCACTTGCGATAAAAACAACCACACCTGTGACTTTTCACGAAACTGCCTATCTCCGCACCTGCGACTCACATTCCGCACATGCGACTTCGCAGGTGCGATCCTCCTCCCGACCTACGATCCTCTACTAGGCCTCTCAAATTCCGCATCTGCGGAGCTTTTCTCGCTCCTGCGAGCCCGCACCTGCGGTCATACTTTCGCAGGTGTGGTCACACCAGCACCAGCAGCTGAAGCTGCAATTTACCAACTTTAAAACTTCCATTAAGCACCCAAAATCAATCCCGAGCCCCTCGGGACCCTAACAAAACATACCAATACCTCATAATCTCAAGACCTAAACCTCATCTTTCTACTGAATTTCCTGAATTAATTGCTGAGATTGAGTTCTATAATCACCCATAAATGAGTTTTAATGATCAAAACACTTACCTCTATGAAAAACACTGATTTCCCTCTTCAAAAATCGCCTCAAAAGCTTCTTCCCGTTCAAAGATGGTGTTAAAAGGTCTAATAGTCGCGGAGGGTTTTAATTTATACTTTTTGCTCAGGGGTTCCACACCTGCGGCCTATGTCTCACACATGCAGGACCGCATCTGTGATCAAAACAACTGCATATGCGACTTTTCACTAAACTGCCTATCTCCGCACCTGCGACTCACATTCCGCACCTGCGACTTCGCAGGCGCGATCCTCCTCCTGCACCTGCGATCCTCTACTGGGCCTCTCAAATTCTGCATCTGTGGAGCTTTTCTCGCTCCTGCGGGCCCGCACCTGTGGTCACCCTTTCGCAGGTGCGGTCACACCAGCACCAGCACCAGCAGCTGAAGCTGCATTTTACCAACTTTAAAACTTCCGTTAAGCACCCAAAATCAATCCCAAACCACTCGAGACCCCAACCAAACATACCAACACCTCATATACGATCATTCAAACTTTCTTGCACTCCCGAAACACTAAAAATAACATCATAACACCAAAATCACATCAAATTCAAGCCTAAGAACTTTGAAATTTCTAAAATCCTCCAACGATGCCGAAACTATCCAAAACAACTCTAATTGACCTAAAATTTTGCAGACATATCCAAAATGACATTATGAACCTATTCCAACTGTCGGAATTCCATTCCGATCCCGATAGCCTATTTTCCACTGCCGACCAGAAATTGCCAAAAACTAACTTTTGTCAATTCAAGCCTAATTCTACACCGGACATCACAAAAATATACCGAACACACTCCTAAGTCCAAAATCACCTATCGAAGCTATCCAATCCATAAAATCTGCATTCCGAGGTCGTTTCCCAATAAGTAAACTCTCAGTTGACTTTTCCACTTTTAAGGCTATTTTTAAAGACTAAGCGACTAAACTATCACTATAACCATTCTGATTTCAAGCCTACCAACTCTAACACCTCAATAACAGTATAACCAACCTATGACAAGGTAATAACAACAATAATAATAAAATTTATACGGGACGACCGGCCGGGTCGTTACAGAGTCAGGGTTTGATGAATGAGAGGTTTTTCTTCTTTGATAAGTTTAGGCTATTCTCGAAAACAATATATTCTCAATAGTGACTATATTCACTATTAAGATTAAATTGTTTGGTTAGGTATATAGTTCAGTAATGATTAATATTTTTTTTTGTACGATGTACATATTTCAATCTCATTTTTTGCCTAGTTTATTTTTGCTACTCTATGATTAAAATTACAAAATTACAAAAGGAATTGATTTTGGCTTCATATTTTAAAGAATTATATCTTATATTTTGAAAGCAAACAAACCTCGAATACATTGAGGGTAGTTTGCTCAACAATGAGTTTTAAGTTGTTTATCGTTCATCATTTCAAAATTCTCTGTTGCACTCTTACTTCCTTCTATGTTAACTCTTTTCACCCTTTAATCCTATATTATTGTTGTTAAATGGACGAGTTGACTAAATTCAAATGAGTTAGATTAATAAAAGCAATTATCTCAGTACCCGATCATTAAAATAACAATTGAACACCTAGTCGAGGTCAATACTGTGAGGTCATCCTCACTAAATAAAAGAGAAAGAAAAAAACTAAAGAAAATAAACAAACTCACAATTTGGTTACAACAAGTTACAAGAAGTAACTGGGCGGTGGAACAATGTGTTCACCAATTTGCAAGACTGCAAATTGACAAGTAGGAAATATAACCAATTTTGATTGGTTTTGGAGAGCATTCATTCAGCTATAAATAGGGACGATGTATCCACATTTTCAGTACACCAAAATTAGATAGAGCACAGTAGAGCATAGAGAGAGTAATCCACAGATTGTAGTCTGTGAGATAAATTGTGAGTGTGAGTAATATTGTAGTGAGGGGTTTAAAATAAAGAGTGTTATTTCTTTCAAAGTTGTAGTAGTCTCTTGACATTACTAAGTTGTAATATTATAGTGGAAATATTGCTCTGCTCGGGTATTGTATTTTACCCCGTTAAAAGATTTGGTGTCGTTGTTACTCTCTTGTGTTATTATTATTTGTCGTGGATATTATTCCTGGGTGGGAATATTATTTTTTCCCCCAACAACGTGGTTTCAGAGCCATGGCGAATAATAGTCCACTGCCTTTTCAGTACCCCCGTCTCACAAAAGATAATTATGAAAAATGATGTCTACGTATGGAAGCCATTCTTGGCTCCAAAGATGTGTGGGAAATAGTAGACAGAGGGTATGCAAAACCCCATAATGAGGAAGATCTACCTCAAAATGAAAAAGATGTCTTGTCAAAGACAAGGAAGAATGATCAACAAGCCCTCACGCTCATTCACCAATGTTTTGATGATGCCATGTTTGAGAAGGTGGCCGATGCTACCACCTCAAAGGAAGCTTGGGAGATTTTACAAAATTCTCTCCAAGGAGTTGACAAGGTGAGGAAGGTAAAACTTCAAACTCTAAGGGCTGATTTTGAAGTTTTAGAAATGAAAGAATCCGAATGAATTTCAGATTATTGTTCAAAAGTGAAGACTGTTGTGAATCAATTAAGAAGATACGGGGAGGACATAGAAGATGTCCGTATGGTAGAAAAGATCCTTCGCACTTTAACACCTAAATTTGATTTTGTGGTGTGTGCTATTGAGGAGTCTAAATATTTAGACTCTATAGCGGTGGAGCAATTGGAGGGTTCTTTACAGGCCTATGAAGAAAAGATCAAGAGGAGACAAGAAGTGCCATTGGAGCAACTTCTTAAAACTCAGGCATCCTATAAGGATTAAGGAGGTGAAAAACGCTATCGTGGGAACGGACGACGAGGCCGTGGTGGTCATGGAAGAGAAAGAAGTAACGGTAACAACTTCAACAATGAAGTTATAATCCACCAGACATTCAGAGGTCGTGGTCATGGACACAGAGGAGGAAGAGGACGTGGCTACTACCAGGAAAATAATGGACAAAGGTATGACAAATCAAAAATTGAGTGTTATAATTGTCATAAATTTATCCATTACTCTTGGGAATGTCGTAACAATGTTGAAAAAATCTAACCTTGTTGACGACAAGAAAGAATAAGTTGAGTCAACATTGTTGATGACACTCAAGGAAGAAGACATGGATGATTGCAGCTCGTGGTATTTGGACAATGGAGCAAGCAATCATATGTGTGGATGCAAAAAGAAGTTTGTGGAGATCAATAAAATGGTGAGAGGTAATGTGTCTTTTGGAGATACCTCAAAGATTCAAATAGAAGGGATAGGTACGATTCTGATCTCCTGTAAAGATGGTAGTCACAAGCTAATTCAAGATGTTTATTATGTCCCAAAATTAATAAGTAATATTTTAAGTTTGGGCCAACTTCTTGAAAAGGAATATGAAATCCACATGAAAAATATGCATATTTGTCTTAGAGATTCAAGTGGAATTCTAATTGCTAAAGTGCATATGGCTAAGAATAGATTATTCTCTATGAATCCTAAGACAATTGATGCAAAGTGTTTGAAGGCTAATGTGCAAGATGAATCATGGTATTGGCACATGCGATTTGGGAACTTGAATTTTGAAGCGCTCAAATCAATGGGAGAAAAGAACTCGGTGCATGGGTTACCATCAATCAACCATCCCAATCAATTGTGTGAAGCTTGTCTTTCCTTGAAAACATGCAAGAAGGAGTTTTCCAAGGGTGGCCATGTCAAGATCAGCCAATCCACTCCAGCTTGTTCACACTGATGTGTGTGGACCAATCAATCCACTTTCCTTTGGTAAAAGTAAATACTTTCTACTCTTTATTGATTATTTTAGTAGAAATACTTGGGTTATTTCTTGAACCAAAAATCTGAAGCTTTTGCTACTTTTAAAAATTTCAAAGTACTTGAAGAGAAAGAAAGTGGCTATGAAATTAAAGCTCTAAGGTTCATAGAGGAGGTGAATTCACTTCAAAAGAATTTAATGACTTTTGTCAATCTCATGGAATTCGTCGCCCTCTAACGGTACCTTATTCATCCTAACAAAACGGAGTTGTATAGAGAAAGAATCGAACGATTCTTAATATGGCTAGATGTATGTTGAAAGCTAAAGGTATGCCCAAGGAATTTTGGGTCGAAGCTACTTCTTGTGCAATTTATTTGAACAACATATCTCCAACAAGAAATGTTAGATATCAAACCCCTCAAGAAGCATGGAGTGGAAGAAAGCCAAGTGTCAAGCATTTGAGAATCTTTGGGAGCATAGCCTATGCTGATGTTCCACATCAAGGGAGAGCGAAGCTTGACGATCAAAGTGCAAGCATGTGTTTGTTGGCTATGGTACAAGTTCAAAAGGTTACAAGTTATACAACCCAAGCAGCGAAAAGGTGATGGTAAGTGGTGATGTTGAATTTGATGAAGAATTGGCATGGAACTGGGAATCTCAGGAAGAAACTTCATATGAATTTTTAGCCTTACCTTGGTGATGAAGAAGAATCATAGACCGTGGAACCTGTGCAGGACACAAATCCACCTCCTTCTCCAACAAATGTTGCATCTCCCTCTTCTGAAGAAAGTTCAAATGAACAACCGCAAAGGACAAGGAGCATCCAAGAGCTCTATAAGGACATAGAAGAAGTTACTAATTTTGATTTTTTATGTCTCTTTGCTGACAGTGAACCAATGAACTTTGATGAAGCTGTTACAGACAAAAGGTGGAGACAAACCATGAAGGAAGAGATCGATTCAATAGAGAAGAACAACACTTGGGAGTTAACAACTCTTCCCAAGGTTCATCGAGCAATTAGAGTGAAATGGGTATACAAGACAAAGAAAAATATTGATGGAGATGTGGAGAGATAAGGCACGACTTGTGGCTAAAGGTTACAAGCAAAGGCAAGGCATTGACTATGAAGAAGTGATGCGTGGCTAGAATTCATGATTTTAAGCATTATATACCTTGCATTTTATGTGTTTTAATGATAAAATACACGCCGTATGTGCCTAATAGGGTTTATTTTATGTGTAGGTGAATTGGAAATGGAAACGGGGCTAAACGGATGCAAATACGTCGAAGAATACGCGAGAGGGGACACCCGGGGGATAGCCAGGCGCCAAGCCAAACAGCCTGGGGCAGCCTGGCGTTACCCAGGCGTTAGACCCATAACGCCTGGGGGGACCAGGCGTTACCCAGGCCTTAGGGCTGTAACGCCTGGCCCTGCCTGGCTTTACCCAGGCTTTAGGGCTGAAACGCCTGGGCCCCGGGACAGTGAAAAACCGAGTTTTGACGGGTTTTAAGTGTTTCCAAGTTAGAATAGAAGTCTTTGAGATGTTTAGGGTTCATTCTAAACATATAAATAGACCCAAAAACATCACATTAGGGGGCTTTTGCTGAGGAATTTCGTGGGAAGACTTTTGGACAGAGGATTCTACTCAGTTTTTCTTCTCTTCTCTTCTTTTAGTTTTATAGTTTATTCGTTCTAGAGTATTGGGTGTTACATGAATGTTGTAGTTGAAGCTTGAATTATTCTTATTGTTTATCTTAATTGGTTTGTTTATTCAATCTTGTGCTTAATTATTCAATTGCTTGATCACAATTGACTACTATCTACGAATCTAGGGTTGAACTCGGGAGAGGGAATTCTAGATTGCATATAAGATTGGGTAGAGCAAGATCTTAACCCTTCAGGGGAGCGGATTTGCGGTTAGGATAGGAATATACCTAATCGCCTTGCTTGGTTATTATACGGGAATTATTAATGCGTTCTTGTTAATCCTGATTCCATAGGAATATAGGCGTTAGGTTAGCTTGAATAGGCGAGTTGTACTTCGGGAGAAGGCTACGAGCAATATTAACCTCGTCAATCAATAAACCTGATTAGAAGATTTAGGTCGAAAACTCAACGTGATTGTTTAACAACCCATAACTCTAGAATATCAATTTACCTTGAATTCATCTTTAAGTTAGTTGTCTATTTAATCTTTTGATTTACTATTTTAGATTAATTCTAGTTAAATATTTGTTTGAGTTTAGTTTAGTGGATAGTTAATCACAAGTCCCTGTGGGTACGATATCTGGACTTAAAATCCTATATTACTTGTCGACCACGTACACTTGCGTGTGCATTGGGAAATCAACCAACAAGAAGTCTATGCACATGTTGCCCGAATGGAGACGATTCGTTTGCTGATCTCTATGGCGGCACAAATAAAATGGAAGATCCATCAACTAGATGTCAAGTCAGCCTTCTTGAATGGCTATCTTGAAGAAGAAGTCTATGTTGAACAACCATTGGGCTTTGTGGTCAAAAACCACAAAGATAAAGTGTTGCGGTTGCAGAAAGCTTTATATAGATTAAAGCAAGCCCCACGAGCATGGAACATTTACATCGACAAGTATTTTCAAGACAATGGGTTTACTCGTTGTCTCCATGAATATGCTCTTTACCTTAAAGTTCATACTAATAGAGATTACTTATTTGTTTGTCTTTATGTTGATGATCTTATTTTCACGGGTAACAACCCAAGTTTGTTTGAAGCTTTTAAGAAAGATATGTTCCGTGAGTTCCAGATGACAGACGTAGGGCTCATGCCATACTATCTGGGCCTAGAAGTGAAGCAGATGGAGGATGAAATTTTTATCTCTCAAGAAATCTATACAAAGAGATATTGAAGAAGTTCAACATGCTCGATTGCAACCCAGTGAACACACCAATGGAGAGTGGGACAAAATTGTCCAAGTTTGATGAAGGAGAAAAAATGGATCCCACATTTTTCAAAAGTCTTGTGGGAAGTTTGAGGTCCTTGACTTGTACAAGGCCAGATATACTCTTTGCAGTTGGAGTAGTAAGCCGCTTCATGGAAGCTCCTACCTCTACTCATTTCAAAGTCACTAGAAGAATTCTTCGTTACCTGAAAGGTACGATTGACTTTGGGTTATTTTATTATTCTTCTAATGATTTCAACCTTATGGGATATTGTGATAGAAAAAGTACAACTGGTTTTGTATTTTTCTTGGGTGAGTCTGTTATTTCTTGGAGCTCAAAGAAACAACCAATTGTTACTCTCTCGACTTGTGAAGCCGAATATATAGCAGCAACATCATGTACATGTCATGCTATTTGGCTGAGAAGATTATTGAAGAAGCTCAATTTGCCACAAATTGAAGCTACAGAGATTTGTATTGACAATAAATCCGCACAGGCACTCGCGAAGACTCCAGTGTATCATGATCGAAGCAAGCATATAGACACAAGGTATAACTTCATCAGAGAATGCATTGCCAAGAAAGAAGTCGAGCTCAAATATGTGAAGTCTCATGATCAAGTTGCAGATATCTTCACAAAGCCTCTCATGTTTGAAGATTTTCAGAGATTGAGATACTTTCTTGGAATGAAGAAGAAAAATCAAAATTAAGGGAGAGATTTGTGGGCTCAGCCTCACTAAATAAAAGAGAAAGAAAAAAACTAAAGAAAATAAACAAACTCACAATTTGGTTACAACAAGTTACAAGAAGTAACTTGGTCGGTGGAACAATATTAACCAATTTGCAAGAGTGCAAATTGGCAAGTAGGATATATAACCAATTTTGATTTGTTTTGGAGAGCATTCATTCAGCTATAAATAGGGACGATGTATCCACATTTTCAGTACACCAAAATCAGAGAGAGTGCAGTAGAGCGTAGAGAGAGTAATTCACAGATTGTAGTCTGTGAGATAAATAGTGAGTGTGAGTAATATTGTTGTGAGGTGTTTAAAATAAAGAGTGTTATTTCTTTCGAAGTTGTAGTAGTCTCTTGACACTACTAAGTTGTAATATTATAGTAAAAATATTGCTCTGCTCGGGTATTGTATTTTACCCCGTTAAAAGATTTTGTGTCGTTGTTACTCTCTTGTGTTATTATTATTTTCCGTCGATATTATTCCTGGGCGGGAATATTATTTTTCCCCCAACAAATACATCTAATTATAGTGTGAATTCAGGATTTTATTTTGTCAAACTTTAAATAAAATTTATATTATTAGAAACTATATAAAAGTATTAACATCATATTCTTAACATTTTAAAATATTATTAGTGTTTCAAAAGAATTTTTTTTTTAGGTTTCCAAAATAAAAATAGATTATCACCATCTCAGTTGCTTGCGTCTTTTAAAATATTTTAATCAAAGCTCTTGCGAATAAGGTCTTTTTCGGTAGCATCCTTTACCTTCAAAATAAGATTTCTTGTATGAATTCAGAATTCAGATTAATTAGTATTAAAGTGAATATCGAATACTGAATAAAAAAAATAAAAAAGACAATTTATTTTTGTCTACCCATAAAAAAAAGAGAGGGACAACTGTCATTTTGACTTAAGAAATGGAATCTCAACAAATAGACAAAGTACTTGAATTGAAAGAAATCTTGAATCTTTTTATTGCAGACTAAGAGAGCACATGAAACCAAAAGCTATTTGGTCACCTTCACCCAATCTTTACTTTTTTGCTTCTGCTTAGGAGCAGACTAAATTGCTAGAAATTAAAAAGAGCAGTCCGGTTTACTAAGCTCCCATTATGTACGGAGTTCCGGGAAGGGCCGGACTACAAGGTTTATTGTGTAGGAAAATGACACTGAAAAATAACGATAATAATACTGTGATAATATTATTTGTAAGCGGAAACACACGGATTGGCTTGAGTCGTGTCAGGCACTGTCCTAAGAAACTGTTTCAGCAATGTGAAATAGTTCCTAGGATTAAACAAGCCAATCTCTATTTATTTAGAGAATACAAAACTCAGCAAAACTAA